>JAECMU010169864.1:0-16170 GCA_016106625.1 Dracogyra subfuscus
GTTGAGGTTCAATTCCACCAAAGATACTGCTTTAAAAAGTGTAATTCTTTTGCATTTTCAGGAACTGCATTTCTTTTGCGTTTTAGTATATCTATATGTATGGAATGCGATTTGAGACGACAAACACAATTCAATAGGAGACGTACACCTTGAAATAAGGGTATCACTATACAACATGAATATGCAAGTCAAGAATATCAGTCCGTGAAGTTGACAGTTGTGACATGTAGTCCGGATAAATATAAATGAAATCGCTGATCATGAAATAAACTTTCAATTCAGTCACCATTTCCACTCCAGATTGCAGGTGTGCCAGATGATATGCCACAGGAGTACTCCGACAACATCTGAAATAAAAGAAATAGCACTGTGTAAAGACAAAGAAGGGTTGAGGTATGGAATACAGCTTTTAGATACAGATTCCCTGAGAGCGATGAACCTAGAGATGGAATTTTTAAAAATATTTTAGGGGAATGGTTAAGTGTTCCCCTAACTTAGATTATGGGAGGCCATTTCAGATATTATACTGATATCATATACTAGTATTTAAATCACATGCAAAGGGAAACTAAAACAGTGGTAAATGTGCTCGCCTGATTCACAGTCAAGTCTAGGATCGATCCCTGTCAGTGAACCATTAGGCTATTTGTCATTCTAGCCAGTGCACCATGACTGGTACATCAAAGGCTACAACACCACTAGAGCACATTGATTTATTAATCATTGCCTATTGAATATCACATTTCTTTGTAATGTTGACATAGCATTAGTAGCATGGGATCAGATGGGATGGCACATACTATAGCCTCTGATATACCAGTTGTGGTGTACTACAGTGAAACAAAAAATAGCCCAAATGTTCCATCAGCAGGGATCGATTCTACTTGGCCTGTACACATCAGGTGAGTACTTTATAACTGGGCTACACCTCACCGCTGTATTAAAAGAAGTGAAGAGGGTTTTTGGGGGTGAAAGTCACACTACACTATTATATCTGAGATTGGCCAAATGAGTTTCTGATCTTGTGTGGGTTTAATTTTGTTTTAACAATCACTAAACATTGGTTGATACTCTCGAGTGCCAAATAAACATACACCTACGTTTATTAAATTTGTGAAAAAATGTCTGTGTCTACATTTATTCAGCACCCTACGTTTATTTACATCTGAACTATTATTACAATTCTTAATTTATTAAATGCTTACAAACAGCCTCTATTAGAAATTAGCGAAAAAAAGTAGGTAGAGTTACGTCTTCTAACTGCTTTTCATTTCCAGCGTGTTCTGCTAAAAGCAGGTATAGCTGATAACCAGTTATTTGTGAATCTTCAGCTGAGATTTATGAACGCCAGTCCCTGGCATCATAAATGTCCCTACCTATGTTTTAAAAATAAATAATGATACAGGTAAAAATTAAGTTGATGAAATTGCATTTTGTAATAAATGACCATGTGTTAGACATATCGAGATGGATCTAGCGAGCTGTCATCCACCCTGATTGTGCAATCTCGCCTCACATTAATTATCATAATTTCATTTAAACATAAAAATACACTTAAGGTTTTAATGAATTGTATGCGACAGTAATACAGTTGTAACAGGTAATAGAAGCATATGTTTATAATGCGTCTAATGGGTACATATGCATTCTTTCAAGATCTTAAGTACAGTTGTAACTTGTATTCTGTTTTCATTACTAGTCAATTTTACAATTTAGCTATATTTCCAGACCCTATGCTAATTCCACACACTACTCTTATTGGGTTTTTAAAACATTTCCACACCCTATGCTAATTCCGCACCCCACTTTTATTAATGGATTTTAGAAAAATGTCCAGACTCTATGCTTATTCAGCCCCTATGCTTATTAGGCACTCGAGAGTATTGGCTTGGTCAAAAGGTGGGGAACCTATCAAATGTGGTATCTGTAATAAGACCTTAACAATCTTTACAAATACAAGAATAAAATAATATAACCATTAATGCATTAGTGAAAAATATATAATTAAACAGTGAAAGGGAATATGCCATTATCATTTCAAATCACATCTATGATTTGTCAACTGTAATTTATTCACCGATTTAAAAATAACTTTCCAGTGACAATGTAACCTTGGGGCCTAATTATATTAAAATCATCTACAGGTTTTTCTAAACTGCAGGCATCAAAATGTCAAAATTAACGGTTCTTCATTCTTCAATTTTTTTTATAAATTTTTACTATCGTAGCCTAACTCCTGAATAATTATTGGGTGTTATTCAAATACAAGTTAAAGTTAGTTTTGCTTAATGACACCACTAGAGCAGTTCGATTTGTTTTAAATCAGACTTTGGATGTCAAACATTTGGTAATTTTGGCATACAATCAGATTAAAATTAGCTCTACTGGGTCTACCAGTAGATCTAACAGCATTGCATGCATGCAGATTTTTTGGCTACACCATCACATTTTTAATTTTTTCATCTTGAAACTAATTTTATATAAAATGTTATATTGCAATTACCGGGGGTAGTTTCAGTCATACTCCGTAATTCACCAGAAACATTTTGTATACACTCGGCATAATCCTGAATGTTTTCAAATTCTTTTCAAATCACTAGCATGATTTTGCAAGCAAGATTTTGATTGGTCGAATGAAAGGTCAACTGGACATGAACTCAATGGGCTGCTGTCTGATCCACATGTAGTAGTGGAGACAATTTTAATTAGATTGTTTTTATATAAAGTTTGAGAGGAAATCAGGAGGGCATATATACCCTACGACCTTTGGTATTCCTATAGTTCACCCAATCATTCAATAAAACTTACAAATCAAAAATAAATAAATTATAATGTGTAGTAAATTATATAGCATAAAAAGGTCTTTTAACATATCTGTGGGATGGTCTGTCCCACATAAAAAGGCGTTTTTATGTGTGACAGACTATAGGCTACCAGCCAAAATATGTAGTGTTTGAGAGGAAACTCTGACAGGATAGAACGACTTTTGGTATACCAGCCAATTAAATGTCAGGGTAGCTGGTCATTTAATTTCCTAATCATTATAATTTATTTATTTCAAAATTCAACCTACATTAAATTTTAATTTAGGTCTACTCCTTCTCCATCCACTCCAAGGCTCCATTTCTATCTATAATCAGTATATATGTCCATTGTCTCATTAAAGACCATGAATCTTAATCTGTGAGCATTTACTGTATTGGCCTGTCAACATTTACATCACACATGGTTTTGTTTCTCAACATTGTTCTGTATTGCCAGGTGGCGTTGTTGTCGGAGAAAAAAAAAAAGAAAAAAAAAGAAACAAGGGCAGATCACTCTCAAATATTTGTTTATTGGTTGCTGGCAGATGACAAATGGATCCACTATTTCTTGCATTTAGTTACTTTAGAAGACGGAAATATCCAAAATGCGTAGATATTTGCACGTCAATGTTAGAAAAGAACCCTTATGACCAGGCATGTCTTTAATAACATATTGTTTGATGCTGTTTTACTCGGTATTTGTAAAATCAGGTGTTTTGTCACTGTACTCTGAAGTCACTGTCGGATTCACAGTAGACTGAGTAGTGTACAAAAAAACCTACCGTTCGAGAGCAATAGTATTTCAGTGTCTGCGCTTAACTTTTTTTTTTAGTTGCCATCTGGGCAAGTGGTGACAACACTTTCACTTGCCCGGGTCTATTTTCACTAGCCCGAATAATATTTTCTAAAAACAAACTACAATATTGCAACAGATTATAAGAGAAAACATTTATTTTGAGTATTATCCTGAACTCAGCCAACACACTCTTTAAATAAATAACACCCCACCCCATCTCAATGAAATAATAATAATAATTAAAAAACCTTAAAATATAATGTTCAGTGGATGCGATCTATGAAATGTACAAATAACCATATAATGTTTATATGTAAAAGCAGACCTACACGTTTTCATGGTGCAAAGTAGGCTACATAGCTGTACTTTTATTTATTTATTAATTATTGATTTTAAAAAAAAATTCGGTCGCCAGGCGGGCAACCTTACTGTGGGTTTTCAGTCGCCCGTCATCGTTTTTAGTTGCCAGGGGCGATCGGGCGACCGTTAAGTGCGGACCCTGGTATTTACTACCCAATCAAACCCTTGGAAGGACTTTCCTTTGGCATTGGCACTAACCCTAACTCTATTTATTATAAGGATTTATAATGTCCATTATATGTGACAGTGCCAGAGGAAAGTTCTACCGAAATATTTCACATATTAATCACGAATACACATGCTATAAGAAGAAACCTGGCAGCACCCTCTTTCAATAATATTGCGGTTAAATATATAGGTGCTGACAGGTTTCTTTTTGTAGTGTATGTATAGGAAAGAGTTTGACCCGTATCACTCTATATTAAAGTCTCTAATACTAAACCTAAGCCTAACCTTCAAACTAACCCTAACCATCTGGGGTACAGATCGAACTCGTGCCGTGTGTGTATTAGTGATTAATATGTGAGATATTTGTTATTGGAGAACTAAAACATGATCAATGTAATGCTGTTTAGTGTTGTAGGGTTATTGGTGTATTAGAGCGGGAATCGTTGCCTACCCAGTTGTAGGTAGCCTTTTCATGTTTTAGCTATATAATTGTCTGTTGCTGAGACAGTAATTATAACTGTCCAAATGTCTGTCTAACTCTCGAAGATAGCAGAGTACTCGGGCTATCTGTAGGGTAAGTTGACATTTGACAAACCAACATCAGAAGATGGCAGATGTATTGGACTATGTTTAAACAGTCTATGTTTATATTTTATCCAGCACACTCAGCCCTCAGAATTCTCGGCGGCAATCGGCAATGCCGTCGCAAAAGCTATCGCAAACTTGATTTGCGACAGCATTTCATTGCCGTCGCAAATCTCTGAGTGGTAAAAAGTCTGTAGGCAATTACAGATCCCATAGAGAAGCATAAATTTATTATCGTGTGTAGCTCAGTTCCCTTAATTAATATAAATTGGTTTATTCCAGTATAGAAGCTTACGAAAATAAAGTTGAGATGTTATGTTTTAGCATATTATTACATCAGTGGATTATATATGAATAATTTTGACAGCATTAATCATTTCTTTCAAATTTCCATCGTAGTGCCGTTGCAAAATTGATTTGCGACAGCACTTAACTGCTGTAGCAAACTTGTCTGAATTTCAAGGGCTGCACACTGAGGTCGATGCCAGTCACTTTTTGCATCCTTATTTTCTTTTCACAAGAAACTAAATTGTACCGCCACACAATTTTGAGCGACATAATTATGTTTTTGATACTGCATTTGTAACTGCATATATTGCAAGATTATGCAAGATATTGCATCACTATCAGCCATAACATAAACAAGGAAGTGTTTTTTTTCTCAATATTGAAAATACTTCAAGTCAAGCTATCTGTGTTACGTTTTAATTATAATACCATAAATATTGTGTATGTTAACAGTTTTTGCTAATGTAGTATTTTAGTACTGACAAAATGCTTCACAAAGCAAACTTCAGCTGTTAGATATTTCTGTAATGTTATAGTCTGGTATGCTGACATCAGACCTGTCAAAGGCTAGTTTTATAAAAAGTAAAGAAAACTTGATAGCAGATTGTTATTTGGTTATATTTGGCACAATAAAGAAAAATGTTCCAGTGCACCTAAAGACTAACAGGTTGGTTCGTTAATGCACCAGCAAGATCATTATACCAGCAGACTCATTATAATGGCAATGACACAGAACAAACTTATAACAAGAGTTGACTGTAGTTCTTTCAACACATAATTGAGGGCTGGTTAAATTTAATAAGAGTCAGTAAAAACAAGTGGCTTACCTGTCACCATAATGTTTAAGTAAAATTTCAACAGTGCATTGTATGTACTATATATTTTTTAATTCCTGACCTTTAGTGTAACCAACTAAAAAAAGAAGAAGAAAAAAAAGTTTTATTTAACAACGCATTATCTTTTAAAAAGTCTGTGCAAAAATCTCTATACCATTGACTGCATTATTATCTTTACTCATGCATACATATACATATCCCGTAAGTACATGTAGGAATAATATGTATCACAATCTTTGTCGAAAGGAAAAATTAGTATTTGGTAATACGTGTGTAAGTAAAATAAAATAAACTTATTTTACAGGCAGCATGGGCTCTGAAAACAAGGGCATTGACTGGTCAGGTGTATATTGATGAAGTTGATGTTGATGAAGAAGGAATCGCTGAGATGGTAATGGATGATAATGCTATTGCTAACGTATCACGGCCAGGCACTTCACTGAGAAATATTAAACCAGGAACAGGACAAGGTGCACCAAGTCCAGGTGTTCGGTGAGTAGTAATTATTAAAAAAAGGTTTTAAAGGGACATTCCCTAGTTTTCTGCATTGTAAGAAGAAATGTTTTATTTAACAACGCACTCAATACATTTTAATTGCGGTTATTTGGCGTCAGACATATGGTTAAGGACCACACATATATTGAGAGAGGAAACCCGCTGTCGCCACTTCATGGGCTACTCTTTCCGATTAGCAGCAAGGGATCTTTTATATGCACCATCCCACAGACAGGATAGCACATACCACGGCCTTTGATATACCAGTTGTGGTGCACGACTGTGACGAAAAATAGCGCTGTACCACTGGGCTACGTCCCACCCTCTGCATTGTAAGATGTTTCCGACTAATAAAATATTTCTATGATTAAACTTATATAATACAGACATTTTCTTGTTTAGAATGTCTGTATATTTAATGTGTTTCTGGTCGTCTTAATATTTATAAGAAGCCCAAACTGTGTGTGTCTATGTATGTGTGCCAGTATGTGTGTCAGTATGTATGTATGTGTGTGTGTCTGAGTATGTGCCTATGTGTGTGTATGTCTGTGTCTGAGTTTGTGTGTATGTATGTGTCTGTGTATGTGTGTGTCTGTGTATGTTTGTGTGTGTGTGTGTGTGTGTGTCTGTGTGTGTGTCTGTGTCTCAGTTTGTCTGTGTGTCTATGTATGTGTGTGTTTGTGTGTGTATGTATGTGTGTCTCTGTGTATGTGTGTGTGGGTATGTGTGTGTGCGGGTGTGTTTATGTGTGTGTTTGTTTGTCTGTGTGTGTGTACGAAAAAATATTTTTTAGGAAATAAAATGAAAATTAACTTAGTACAAATATTAGAACAATCAGAAACACGTTTAATATAGAGCCACTAATATTCTAAACAAGAAAATATATTTAATATGTATGTTTAATCGTAGAAATATTTTATTAGTCTTTAACATCTTAAATGTCACAATAACATCAGGAATGATCCTTTAAGAAAATAATTAGAATAACTGTTTAAAATGTTTATGTGAGTACTGTCAACTAATTTATTCTATACATATTTGTTCACATTATGGTGATAATGACAGGTTTGACACAGTAAATATTTGCTTCTTTGATTACAGGTATCAGTAAGTGTTATAAATCTGATTTTAGGCTAAACAAAATAAAATTTCTGGTCTCTGGTCAGTGCACGCATCAATTGGAGCTGAAATGCCATCATCCATGAACTAGGATATACATTCAATTTAAATATGCCCCTTGTATCAAATATACACGCCTTTTCTCTACAATCCATGTTTTTTTTAAAAAGGGAGGGGGCCAGGGGAGCCACATCACCTCATAAACTCTGGAACTTTGGTCTGAGCAGAGACCAACTTTTTTTGTTTACCTTATGGAATGTTTTTTTTTTTTTTTAATTCTGTTGCTATACATGGTCTGGATATTATGGGATTTGATGCTATGTAGAATATATGCTGTAACTGGCAGAATGGATCTTATGTAAAATACACGGAGTATAGATTCTACTTGAAATATTTGATGATTAAATCTG
The DNA here is from genome assembly GCA_016106625.1 of Dracogyra subfuscus. Lineage (NCBI taxonomy): Eukaryota > Metazoa > Mollusca > Gastropoda > Neomphalida > Peltospiridae > Dracogyra > Dracogyra subfuscus. Next base: position 7,862 of record JAECMU010169864.1, read on the forward strand.
TGTGTTTTCAGCCCTCTTTCCCAGTCCGGTCGTCCGCTGAGTGGATTTGTACGACCTGGGACTCAGTCTGGACGACCTGGCACCATGGAACAGGCGATCAAGACTCCACGCACTGCTCACACAGCTCGACCTGTTACTAGTGCATCAGGAAGATTCGTCAGGCTAGGAACTGTTAGTATTTTTTTGTTTTGTTTGTTTAATGACGCACTCAACACATTTTAATTACGGTTATATCGGCGTCGGACATATGGTTATGTCGAGAAAAAACCCCAGTGGTTAGCTGACAGGGGAACTGTTAGTAAAGTTGTCTTCTTTCATTTTTTCTTCTCTCTTTTTTTAAAATCTCTTTTTGACATGGCCAGGATTTATTTCAGTCAATTGAGTGCTCGCCTAAGTTGCTTGCATCACAGGATTCAACCACCTCAGTGGATCCATTCCACTGATTGTTTTTCTCTCATTCCAACCAGTGCACCACAACTGGTCAAAGGCTGTGGCATGTACTTTCCTGTCTGTGAGAAAGTACATATAAAAGATCCTAAGCTGCTTATGGAAAAAATGTAGCAGGTTTCCTCTGGTGACTGTATGTCCGAATTATCAAATGTTTGACATCCAATAGCTGATGATTAATTAATCAATTTGCTCTAGTAGTGTTGTTAAACAAAACAAACTTTAAACTTTTTTTTGGACATAAGATAAGATTAATCTGGATTTCATTTCATTTTATTCTGAAAAGAAAATACATTTGTCAGTACATAATTGTAATTGACACTGTATTGTTCACTGTGTATTAAATAAGATAAATGTTATTAGGAATATCATAATGAAGTAATGAAATAGTTACTTTTGGAGGGAAATGTCAGGATTTGATTAGTCTGAATAAATAAAGGTTTTTAAAGACGTGATATCTTGAAGATGAATCTAATGTCATAGCTGTTTTTGTTTTGTAAATACATGTATGTAACATATTCTTTTAAATTACCGCTAATCCATTTTATTGAGATGTGTGAATAATTAAATGTGTTATGTTGTAGTTTTTAATACAATGTAACATGTGACTTACCTCTCAACCTTTTGTGCTTGTATCTTTGTAGCACTCTAACTTTAATTGTTTGTCTAAGTTACATTATTATTTGCTTTATTTGTTATTGTTTTTAGGCATCCATGCTATCCACACCTGATGGTCCATTTATTAATCTTGCACGTCTCAACTTTGCCAAATACGCAGCAAGACCCAATCTGGCCAAGGCATTATTTGAATACATATTTCACCATGAAAATGATGTCAGAAATGTAAGTAATAAGCTGTTTAAATTAATGTATACATAGGAAGTCTCCAATTACTTCAGTAATTGGATTTAATTGTCAAGTGTTCACTAATCTTAAGAACATGCATATCATATTTAAATTAATTATTGAAATAAATGTTCTTAACAGTTGCTAAATTGTGTGGAGATTTCATTGTTTTTGTATTGTGAAAAATGCACCCTAGTTGATGGTTATTAATAAATGTTATACCCCAGATAGTGTAGTAGCACACCATATTTCCTGCTTAATGTTTTTACATAAGACAGGTTTCTACTGTGATGGACTTACTTTTATTTTATTATATTTTTTCAAAGGCTTTGGAGCTGGCAGCATTGGCTACAGAAGCTTCTGGGTTCAGAGACTGGTGGTGGAAGGTACAGCTGGCTAAATGTTATTACCGGTAATTATTTTATTCTGTGATTATTTCTTTAGATATTGACTAAAAATGTGCAAGGACAAATGTCAAAACTTAGGCTCTAATTTTTAAACACTATGACGTATATTTCGGTACTAAACCATTTTGATAATTCAAAGCAGACATTACTTTGATTTTATTGTTGAGATTATTCTTACTTTCAAAATGTTTCTGGTCATCCTAGTGTTTCTAATTTTTTTAAATGCACATACCTCTGAGAAGTAACAGTTATGAAAACAAGCATTTCTCTGTTTCAACATCACAGACTCTTTCTTGTTTAACTCTCTTGTGACTTTATCCAGGTGTGTTTTTAGCTTTATAGATTAACCAACATGGGTTTAAACTAGCGTGTGTGACTTTAACAATTACCTGTATTAAATAATCACTTATTATAAGGCGGCCCAAGGCTAGCTGTGATACTTGCCAAAATTCTCCAATTACAAAATGGCAAAATAATTGATATTTAGTTTTAAAATAACTGAGATTCTGCAGTTTTTGAAGTTAATAGATAATTTGGCAAAATTATCTATTCATTAGACTAGCCCTTTTAATTATTATTTTATCTTCATAGTGTTCTTTTAAATGTCTTAACACATTGAATACCCATCTGTGGAAGTCGGGACAAGATCATGTTTTGACAAGTTTCTTATTAATGGTTTGGGAACTACATTACATACTGATTACATATTTCGTGTATATACATACACACTGATCATGATTTGATCTCAAACTTTGAATAGTCGCTGTAATAATTGTATGATTATCATAATTATTGTGAATGGCGTAAAAATATGTTCTGGTTTTGAGTATAAACCAAACAATTATTTTTGAACCTCCTTCACTCCTAAAAGCATTCATTAAAAATGTAAATTTTGTAAAGAATATTTTTATCCACATTTTTGGGTGTTTTAAAAGCATACACTGACAGTATCTCTTCTCCCCCACCTTTCCGCCCAAGCATATGGTTTTTATATAATATTGATTTTTATGAACAACCCCTGAAGTAATAACCTAAAATCAAATTGTTGATAATTACGATAAATTACTCTCTTACCTTTAATTATCGCTAGATTTTCTCCACCTTTTGTCCAAACATAAATCACGAAAGAACATTTATATTGACATGGATTGCACATATTAGGCTGAAACCATATCATCTATATTGACTTTAAGATCTCCTAGGACAAAACACTAGCAATTTTTCACCATCTGTTATTTTGCTTTTTTGTTGAATACTCTTAGTGGGGTGAAAGCCTCCTACTGTATATGACATAATTAATCTGACATCATGATGACCGCATTATACCTTAGTACATGTCATGACATTGTTAGATTATTCCATAAACAAGCAAAATGGCAGATGAAAGAAAACTGGATGTATTTTGCTGTATGTATTCTCAGCAAAGTCAGTATCAGTGATATCATTACAGTCTTGTATTTGGAATCTGTGTTACTGTAGTGGGTTTTTTTTCTCCATAATTTGTGCCTGGACAAGATTTTGGGGAAATCTAATGGTAATTAAAGGTAGGAGAGTAATTTATCATAGTTGTTAACAATTTGGTTCAAATTAAGACTCACTTTGACTCTTACTAACACATTATTTCATAGGAACCATTGTTTTTTCTTCACATGTTTTTGTTACGCAACTTTAAATTTACACAAACTGCCAGTCAGTTAAGTGGTGAACCATTACATTGTAAAATTAAAAGTTTATAACTTTATTCGCTATGCAAATATAATTAGTGTACCCAAACAAACAGTTATCTTGGAGAAAACTTAAATATTGTTCATTATAACAAAATCATTTTAATGATTTTTTTTTTTTTAAATTCCAGTTTGGGTCTGTATCGGGAGGCAGAGAAGCAGTTGAAATCAGCATTAAAACATCAGGACATGATCGACACATACTTGTATCTCAGCAAGGTGTATATCCGACTGGACCAGCCATTGACTGCAATGGAGATTTACAAGCAAGCACTGGAGAAGTTTCCAGGGGAGACAAGTCTTTTGACTGGAATTGCAAGAATACATGAGGTGAGTTGCTTAACGCTTCGACTACTGGATTAATTTTTGACAAAAACCATGTTGAGTTTATAATTTTTACTCACATATATTCACTTAAATGTTTTATAAATATATAAAATAAAGTTCATATTTGAATCGGTAAGTATTATATTCATGGATTTGTAAATTTTTATGATATTTTAGATCAGTTAATGTTGATTAAAATTAGGGAAAAAAAGTTGTGTTTACTTTTGGGCATTTGTGGCCAGCTGTCCAGTATTTATGTCCATTATTTCCAATAACAGAGGCCTTCTGACCAGAAGTTTTTTTATATTTTTATGATTCATATCCCAATATTTGGTGATTTCCGTTGTAATTTTTCTATTTTGTTATTATCAAATTAGCTGTCACAATCAGCTATCGATCTCTGAAAATTACCATGACATGCCACCATTGTTTTCAAGTGAATATACTTGTCAAAAACCACTTTTTCAACTAAACATTCAAAGGTAAAATCCATTGAAAAAAAAGCAAAATCTAAACAAACGGGAAGTTGGCTTGTCTATATTTTCTGTTAATAAATTGCTTCCGGTGAGTGTTGTGTGCAAAACCTTGGGAAATATTAATTGGGGAATGCACAGAATGTTGACTGGCGTGATATCAGGCGAGATGTCTTGCCTGCAGTAGTCAGAAGGTTAAGTTCTATTCTTGATAGCTGTACAGTCACATTTAAATTTTAAAAAATGAACAGGGCCAAGCAGACATCATTGTTATTATTCATCACCAAGCTGTCCTCACTTTTACATTCTTGTAAATTTTGAAGCTGTTAAGTTTTGTGACTTAGGAGATAACCATATGAAGTTTTTAGATTTGTGGGTTTTATTGTGTGTTTGATCCTACAAATGTCAATTTTGACCGAAGACATTAAGGTGTTTGCCTGAGGTTAAAATTAAATAATTTGCGGGCATCAAATAGATAGTAACACCCGCAAATCTAAAAACTCCATATGGTTATGTCCATTGTAAACTGAATTGTTATTCTACAGAACTAACTGTATATTTGGTATTTCTTGAAACAATACCTGTCTACAGTCTAACTGTAGACAATTTACAGTCAACTTGACCTGTTCCAATTGCTAATAATGTCACTTTCTTATGACATCATTAGCTTTCCGGGTATTATTTTCATTTGATACCCGGTATGACGGTTTGAGATTGTACCCTGTTTGAGATTGTCCTTTGTTATTGCACATGCATCAGAATTGAAGGGCAGTCCGAAACCACTGCTGCAGTAAGCAAAGAATAATCTCAAACCGGGTACAATCTCAAACTGTGACACTGGGAAAAGAATGTAATTAACCAATCACAATACACATCTAAAACAATTATCTGGTTAATCAGCTAAAGCAAATTTCAAATGTTAAGTTAAGAGTCTTTGTTTTTGATATTGTTCAAGCCATGTCTTTGCACATTAATGGCAGTATCTTTGATAATATATTTTTGTAATTTAATTTTTGTTTCTTTATTTTTGACAATAGGGCTTAACAGATATGGAGAATGCAACCAAATTTTACAAAGAAGTTCTTCATTTCGATAACATGCATGTTGAAGCTATAGCCTGCATAGCCACAAACCACTTTTACTCGGACCAGCCAGAAGTCGCTCTTAAGTTTTATAGGTAAGAAACATATCAAATATCTGAATTGCAATTGTAGACCATTTGTCAGTAATAATGTTTTGAAACTTGACACTGCATTGCATACACTTTGTGAACTTTTAAACAGCCGTTCTCTTATAATCTATCTAAAAATTATAAAAATGTATCGATTACTTAATTCCACAATTTATAGGATATGTACTTTTACATTTCCTTACCCTCTGGCAGAAAGCCCCAGTGCTGCATGGTTGGTACATTAAGGATGATGTTGGGTTTTGTCTTGTCTATTGGAGAGTATATAAAGCATCTTTTGCAGCTGTTTCAGGAGGAGTAGTCTATTTGTCAGTAGCAGATTTCCTTACACTACATCTTGTCCTCCCTTTTTATTAACTAAGTATCAAAATAACCATATTTTAGACTCCAAATAGCTATACTTTAAAATATGGTGAGATATTGTTAATCAAATATTTGTTCCCTTTGTTGAGAAATTGAAATTACAACTGTTGATATCTGATGTGATCATCCATCTTACATCAGTTAGGTTGTTTGAATACAGGACTAGTAAATATATAATTCAGACAAATTAACAAGCAGGGCCCTATTGCACAAAGCAGTCTTAGTGCTAAGATCACCTGGAGTGTTCAAGTAGTTATGCATTTAAGGTGATGTTGGTGCTAAGAATACATTGTGGAATGGGACCCTGGATTTTAGTAAGAAGGATAACTCTTACTACCTTAAATAACAAAATACAGGTTGTGTAATATTTAAAGTTACATGTGATATCGGTAAATGTAATGAATCATATTAACACACTTAGTATATAGTAGTTGTTATTTTTGTATGTAAAACTTTTTTTTAAACTAATTTTAAAAACAAATTTATATTGGGACTAAGTTTGGATTCTAGCTTTTACTGGCCAATTGTGGCACCCTTCCAGATGTGAAATAACCATATAGGTTAGATCACAAATAGCTATAGCAGGCCTTAGGATTTAAAATTTCAGTTCCTTGCCTAGTGATAATGGGAACCTATCGAAAACTGTCTTTGGGTTCTGTGAAATCTGGTCATGGTAACCCATTTTTAATACCATTGATTTAAATTATCGCAAAAATCTGTGCAAAGAGACACATTTTAAAACTCAATATAAAGTCAATTATGGACACGCCCTCTCCATTATATGCATGGTTGTGATTTAAACAACTAAATAAAAAGAATAGTTTAGGCCTATGTAATTTCCTTCCATAATGAAACCACAGGAAATAGCGGGGACTATTCGAATGGTTTTGGTTTAAATGTAAAACATGTTTTATTTGAGTGCATGTGGGAACTCTTATTGGTGTGTACCTGAACCGGAATGCTGAGAAGTTAGATTAACACAACAGTCCGAATTGGGTCTTGTGATTATGTCAAACACACATTCCAGTAGTGTGATATCAGAAACATAATGTTAAATAATAATAATTTTTTTTGAATAATTTTTGTACACTCAATATAATAATCATGAGAAACAAAATTTCGGTTCTGTGATTTTTATCGACAGGATACCAGAAACAATCGTTACCGTGAAATCCAAAGGCTTGCCATAATTTTAAATGTTTGAGGTGTTGTTAAAAACATTCCTTTTCTTTGTTTTGATTTTTAAATACAACCAGTAATCATAACCTAACATTAAAAAATATGAGATTAAAAATAATAATTTTCAAGTATTTTAACCTGTGGGAGTTTTTAAGACATATGAATGTGAAGATATAGGGCCAGATTTAAAAGCCTGTTTTTCTCTTATATGCATGTAACTACATACTTTACAATGTTCTCAATTTCCCCCCATTTTGGGATGTTTTTGACTAACAAGACCTTTTTGATTACTAAATTACATCATAAATAGATTTCTTGTTTAGGCTGTAAATGCCTGTATAAACTATTTGTTTGTTGTTAACCTAATGTTTGTAGTAGCCCAAACTGGATATTACCTCCCAATTATTTCATACATACAATTTTTTTTATTTATTATGAAGTAAATAAAAAGTGACTGCTACAATCATTAGCACACAACCAGAAACACACTGGATATATAGACACTGGTATATATAATATTAGTCATTAAAAAGGCTTTTGTTAGTCAGAAACACCTTACAGTAGTAGCAAACTAGGGACAGTCACTTTAAACTCCCTTGTTAAGAAAAAACGGTTTTATGAATTTGCCCCATAACACTGTTATAGAATACTCAATGAGCTACTCGGCAATACTGTTTATCTTGCACTCGTGAATTGATTGCAAGATAATCGGTATTGCTGAGTAGCAAGTTGGGTATTCTATTTATTACCCGTTATTAATCTTTATCATTTTATGGAAGATTTTCAAATGATACTGTTATTGAAAACATGTTTGCAAGCTGAGAACAAGAGACAGCATTGACTCATAGCTGTGACATACATATCGCTAATGATGTATGTTAGTTGTTGACTGACTAACACCATGGAAACTAAGATGTCAAAGCCTATAGTAAAACACTGATTATGGCATCAAAACATATCTGGGAAAAGAAATGTTATTTTTCTTTTCCAAGGAAAAGGTGAATTTTCATATGGGTAATAAGTTCTTTTTCTTGGTATAATGTACAGTAATAATTTTGTAATTCATCAGTTTTATGACAAGCTAAACAAAAAAGGTATTGATCCTACATGATGGGCAGTATATCTTGTATACTGTTTGGTATCGGTTACATTTCAAAACCGATTTACTGTACAAAGCAAATTTCAAAATACAGAAATGGGCAGTATATCTTGTATACTGTTTAGTATCGGTTACATTTCAGTACCGATTTACCGTACAAAGCAAATTTCAAAATACAGAAATGTCAGTATTGAAAAAAGTTTTCTTCCATTTAGTAAAGCACTGACAGTATTTCTGATGAACTCATCATCCCTG
>JAECMU010169876.1:0-10166 GCA_016106625.1 Dracogyra subfuscus
GAATATATAATTTAAGATATTGGGGGAAATAAAAAAAAAAAACAATACTGATGTTAAATTAAAACAAAATTCATCGGATTAAAAATTAACCCGGTGTAATATTTAGATTTTCTTTCATATTTGATGTTAAAAATACAATTAGGGTTTCTGCAAGAGGGTAAAATGGACATGGTTCCATACTAGTGGTGGGAATTGGTTGGATTTTCATGTTTGATGATTGGTTAGTTGTACCAACCAATCACTGTATATAATCGGTTGTCGACATTTTAATAAAAAATTTTACTCAAGGTTAAAAATATACTGATGGAAGGAAATAAAGGATCACACAGATAGTGTAACAGGAAAATCAACCTCCACTGATGGGATTCGAACCACGGACTCTCAGTACGAGAGTCCAGTGCTCTACCAACTGAGCTAATAGGGAAATTCCCACTAGCTACTGCCAGTAGAGCACTTTATACCTTACACTACTACATACTCCCCCCTCAAGTGAAGCTATGTCCCGGAGCTGTGGGCCACGGGCAGTTGAACTGTTACGGGTCCCAACTGGGTTATAATTGTATTCTTGTGTTAAGAACACACCCAATCCCTATGTCGGCTCCAAATGTAACAGAAAAATATCAACCTCCACTGAGGGGATTCAAACCACGGACTCTCAGTACGAGAGTCCAGTGCTTTACCAACTGAGCTAATAGGGAAATTCCCACTAGCTACTGTCAGTAGAAGCACTTTATACCAACAATACTACAATAGCAGCAAGAAATAATGACTGCATCAACAATCAACTGATATTGTCAGAAGTTGACTGGGAACATATAGACAACACATCCAACATTATAGACATTCTATTCCAAATTACAACTTGGTATGAAGTACAGACATTACTACGCTAGTAGTGAATTAAATTTGGTCTACAATTTGATGTGTTCCCTTATTTCTTTCCATCAGTATATGTAAGTTTGTTTGCTTATGGTAGTACTAAACCAGATAACTTCCGGCTGGGTCAGAGTTCGAGGTGCACCCAACTTTTTATTGAGAAGCGAAGTCCTGTGATTGGTTATAAATGTGAATGTGTTTGTTGTAAAAAATAATAGTTTCATCAGGGTAAAACAAATATGCAATTTTATTTCATCTAGTACCAATGTGTCAAGTAGCCTTGTGCTTGAAACATGTATGGGGTACCTGTAAATAAAAGTGCTCAAATTCTGTGCGGAACTAGGGTAGTCACAGACGCTACCCGTTATCTCAGAACCGAGCAGATTGACCCCCAATTTTCTCTGGTTCACTTGAAGTGTGAGGGGTGGTAGTATTTATATCTGTGGCGTTAATGTTGATTGATACGTTGCAGTTAGGAGTTTTAGCCAAATATGTTACTATTGTAGTCTATAGGATTTGATTTGGTACTATACACCCTTATTGACACCACTGAATCTCATTGTTACTGAAAGTATTTAATGGATACAAAATATAAGAATAAAAATATTATACATATTTAACTGCTACCTTTATTTTTTATCAGAAAATAAACTTTCTTTTCAAGTTAAATGAAAAACTTGTTTTGGGAATATATGGAATTTTAGTTTTTAATTCAACAGTTCACCACATGACCAATCGACTGTCGGTGGGCCCATTGGACTATTTCTCGTTCCAGCCAATGCACCACAACTGGTATATCTAAAGCCATGGTATGTGCTATCCTGTATGTGGGATGGTGCATATAAAAGATCCATTGCTACTAATGAAAAAAACCCTGGCCACGGTAGCCTAGCGGTTAAGTCGCCAGACAACAGGCTGGTAGGTACTGGGTTCGCAGCCCGGTACCGGCTCCCACCCAGAGCGAGTTTTTAAGGACTCATTGGGTAGGTGTATGGCCACTACACCCTCTTTTCTCTTTCACTAACAATAACAACTAACCACTAATTTCTATTCTGTCCTGGACAGACAGCTCAGATAGCTGAGGTGTGTGCCCAAGACAGGCGTGTGCTATAACAGCTTGTTCTGAATGTGCACGTTAAACAAAAAAGTAAAAAAAGTAAGTAAGTAATGAAAAAAATGTTGTGGACTTTCTCTCTATGACTGTGTCAAAATGATTATATGTTTGACATCCAATAACCAATGATTAGTAAATCAATGTGCTCTATTGGTTTTTTGTTTTTGTTTTTGTTTGTTTAACGACGCACTCAACACATTACAATTACGGTTATATCGGCGTCGGACATATGGTTATGTCGAGAAAAAACCCAGTGGTTAGCTGACGGGGATCGATCCTAGACCAACCGCGCATCAGGCGGGCACTGTACCACTGGTGCTCTATTGGAGTCGTTAAACAAAATAAAGTTCAGCCTACTCACCTATCTCTTGCTACACCTAAATCTAAAGTCGTGATGCTGTGCTCCTTTAACTGTGCCAACAGCACAGTCCGGTTGCAGTCACGGATTTTACCCATTGTTAAAGGAGCTTCTGGTTCCACAAGCTGGAATGAAAAGAAAAAAAGAAAGAAATGTTTTATTTAACGACACACTCAACACATTTTAATTACGGTTATTTGGCATCAGACATATGTTTAAGGACCACACAGATATTGAGAGAGGAAACCCGCTGTCGCCACTTCATGGGCTACTCTTTCCGATTAGCAGCAAGGGATCTTTTATATGCACCATCCCACAGACAGGATAGCACATACCACGGCCAGAAGTGATGCACTGGTTGTAACGAGAAATAACCCAATGGGCCCACCGACGGGGATCTATCTCAGACCGACCACGCATTGAACGAGCGCTGTACCACTGAGCTACGTCCCTCCCCCTATAGCTGAAAGGAGAACAGCAACATTTATAGTCAAATACCTGTTGCAAAGAAACCACATTCTCTTAATCAACTTCAATTTAAAGGCATACTATTACAGAATTAAAGACCTTATTTCTCTAAAAGTGAATAATAAATCAAAATTACATTAATTTTTACAGACCAACCCTAGCTATCCATGTAAACCCTCTCAGGAATGTTAGTTTTTGAATTATGGACCATTGCCATAATTCAATTATTTTTACAAAATATCATCAATAAGTGGAGTATGGTGGTTATGTAGATGGTTGAATAAAGTACATTTAGGGATAAATGAAATATATATATATATTTAAGTAATACTTTGTTAGGCCATGTAATAGGTCAGTGGTCTGTGACAATATGCCTTTAACTCTTTATTCTTTCATACTTTTGTTTTAGAACGCATATTATTATTTGGTGATGCATGGACAAATACTTAAAACTAATTTTTTTTTAATGCAGTTTCCTTTTTAGCAGAATCTACAATAAATCACTATGCCTATTCTTTCTCGATAATCACCTGGAGAATTCTAAAGACTTTTTTTTTTTTTTTTGGTAAAGTTTATTGACCCCAGACACAAGTATAGTAGTCTCAGGGTTGGGGGCCCTGATTTCACTACCTTACATCCATGTTATAAGTACATATGAACATTATATAGACATATACACATACACATACACATACACATACACATACAAACACATATACATATACATATATACACACATACGTACATATACATAAATATATACATGTACATATATACATGAATTCTAAAGACTTGATACCAAGAGAGTGTTTAAAGAATACAATTAGACATACTTAAATATACCCCAAAAAACCCATTTGTCATGATCAATTTTCATGACATTTAAAGCATCTTTTTGTGAAGAAATGTATTGTTCAAGGACACTGTACTAGATTAGAGGCTTTTCTAGAATTTTTAGTACAATTTGTTGGTACATATAAATCACATCATCCTATGTTGTTATTTAAACTTGATATGTCATGTCATAGGGTTTAACATGCACATTCAGAACAAGCGGTTATAGCGCATGCCTGTCATGGGCGCAAGAGCTTGCGAAGCAATTTCTTTCGTCCAAGACAGAAAGTTAGGGGAGATGTAGGAGGGACTGCCTGCACTGGCAGATGCAAGGGAGCATCAGCAGTCCGATCAAGATCGGTAGCAGGCGGGGTTGGTGGTGGTGGGGCTATGGAATTTTGAATGGAGCATTAATTATGCCAAAGAGAAAAGGTGCGCATTTCAGTATGAAGGAATTTTGGCGCAATTTTTGAATGGTCGGCCGGAAAAAAAAGAAGATACAGAGCTAATATAGTTTGTCTTACTTGATATCAGGTTTTTATTTAATGTTGTTGACAGCTGGTGAGATCTATGGAGAACACTACATGAGTGGCTGTTAGATAACATTTATCTTATGATGTATTTCAAAACATACATGTGTATCAAGAGTGAAAGCAAGATGGATTTGGTTTTAAACAAGTTGTAAGGTAAATGGCATCTAAGAGAAGAATGCAGTATTCTATTTTATACATATAATAAAAACCCGGATTTAAAATAAATATTTAAACATCTTTTCTAACTACAATTTATTTACCACACTTATATTAAATGCATACTGTCATGGAATTAAGGACCTTATTTAGCTTAAATTGATAATAAATAAAAATTACATTAATTGCTGGAAACAACATCTATTGCATCACCGTAACTGAATTATGATGGAGTGAAATCCATGTCATCCCTTTCGGCAATTTTTTTTTAAATTATGGACCATTGCCATAATTCAATTATTTTTACATAATGTCATTAATAAATGGAGTATGCTGGTTATGAAGATGGTTGAATAAAGTACATTTAAGGACAAATCAGATTATTTTTGTTCAAGTAATACTTTGTTAGACCATTAAACAGGTCAGTGATCTGTGACAATATGTCTTTAATGTGTCACAGTGCTTAAGTTTCAGGTTAACTTATACATCACAGAGCATATTCAAAAATAATGGTGATTATTTCATTGGATGGTATGGCTGTGCTAACTGGGTCATCACCATGGAGAAGCCAATCACAAGTCTAAAAAATGATTATGTTAGGTTTAAAAAATGATCTCTCACATGGTATGTTGTGTAAAAGTAGAACATGCTAGTTTAAAAAGGCTGCATTAGTCTTTTGTGTTAATAAGAGTCTGTAGGTAGTACTAAACCAAATAACTTCCGGCTGGGTCATAGTTCGATGTGCAGCGAACTTTTGATAGAGAAGCAAACACCACAAGTTCTGTGATTGGTTATAAATGTGAGTGTGTTGGTGGTAAAAAATAATAGTTTCATCTGGGCAAAACAAAAAAAGCCATTTTATTTCATCTGGAACCAATGTGTCAAGTAGCCTTGTGCTTGAAACATGTATGGGGTACCTGTACAAAAAAAGTGCTCAAATTTTGTGCAGAACTAGGGTAGTCATAGACGCTATCCGTTATCTCAGAACCAAGCAGCTTAACCCCCAATATTCTATGGATCACTTGATGTGTGAGGGGTGATAGTATTTATATCTGTGGCGTTTATGTTAATTGATTCGCTGCTGGTAGGAATTTTAGCCACATATGTTACTATCGTGGTCTATGGGATTTGATTTGGTGGTATACACCCTGCAAGCATTTATTTTTTAATAATGGTATCAATGTCATGTACATGTACATGTACAGTGTGCTTGGCAGCAGCTGGCTTTTTTCTCTGTGGTTTCCTTATCTACAGTTACGCTTTATACATGATCATATGTCAGGGATATGGTACCCATTTAAAGATAAAATCTGAAATGATGTTTAACAAGCTTAAAGGGACATACCCTAGTTTAGTTAATCTACAAACCTGTAACACATTTGGATAAAATTACAGTTGAGTTAAACTGAGTCTGTCTCTTTGAAATGGTGCAATACCCTCTAAAAACGGACTAAAACACGACTGTCGTGGGCCCATTGGACTATTTCTAAAACACGACTCCACAACGTTTTCTTCTCAGAGGCACGTGCCTTTTTTTAAATTTGATAAATGTAATTTGTGATATTAAATTCGCCAGGATGACCAAAAACACTTCGAATATACGGAGATTGATCATCTAAACCATAAAAACTAAGTAAAGTCTGATTTTAGTTGTCAAAAAACAGCTATAATAGTCAAACATATACCTTAGTGTTTAAAAACTAGGGTATGTCCCTTTAAAATGACACATTCTAGTTTTTAAACACTACAGTATATTTTCCACTATTAGAGATGTTTATGATCACTGAAATCAAACATTACTTATATTTTATTCTTTAGATTATCCATTTCCATAGAACCGACATGTTTCTGGTCATCCTGGTGTTTCTAATACCAAAAAATGCATTTTTCATATTTTAAAAAATGCACATACATCTGAAAAGTTGTGGTTTATTGATTCGAGTTCTCATCTGTCTGTAAGGATATTTCTCACTTTAACATCACAGACTCTTCTTTCACTCTGTTGTAACTTTATCCAAGTGAGTGTTACAGGTTTGTAAATTAACTAAACTTGGTGTCCATTTTTCACAGGTTAAAACTAGGGTCTGCACCTTTAAACTATACAGGTCAAGAGCCTATTTCACTAAACATCTTAAGTTATATTTTGCACATAAACATAAATCTACAATTCTTATTACTATTATAGTTCAAGAAATATAGTTAGAAGAGCACATATTTTATTTTAATTTGTCTTTAAAATACTCAAGCTTCCGTAATGATGTAATTTTCTCCGTGAAATAGATGCCAAGTATTTGTAAAGGCATGGCAGGTATAACTGCTAGTAGCAGACGTAACTTATGATTTGTTTAGTGAAATAGGCTCCAGGGCTTTAGACTGCATTAAACTTGAGGCGATAAATGTTGTGCCCAAAATACAGATGCCCAAAATTATCATGCCCAAATTTAGTAAAAACATATGACCTAAAATATCTCACCTCAAAACCACTGAAATATTAAGTTTATTTTCATTAAAACAGCTAGAAATGCATTTCTGAATATTGACAACTCTCCAGTAGCTGTTATAATGATAGTACTGACCTAAAATGACCTTCCTGTACTTAGAAAAAAAAAGTCCCTGTTGTGCCCAAATTAGTGAGATCTAAAGCCCTGCAGATATTTAAAATAAAGGTAATTTTCCAACATTTCTGGTCAAATCCAATTTACTTTGTGAAAATCAGTTTACTCAAATAAAAATCAGATTAAAAAAAAAAAAACCCTTAAAAAATCATATTCCTGCCATGTGCACGACACGTTGTAACTACTTGTTAACAGCGTGCTATTTGTGTTATTTTAATTTCACCTGGGACTAATGTATAGCAACGCTGTGATACAGATGAAGTGAAGTGGAAAACCATTTCAACATTACGACAATGTAAAAGAAATAGGTCCTCTCTGGGGAGCACACTTGCCACTCAATTCATATTACCTGCTGCTGGAATACTATTTCAAAAATGCCAGCCTACAGCAGGAACCGAGTCGAGGAAATATCAGAGAGGAATCCATGTTTACAATTAGAATGTAAACAGAAGTGGTAAGACCCGCGGTGTTGTGACACCTGGTTTTGGTGACGGTCTCAATACAGACCGAGTTAGCTGACCCACCCAGCTTCGACCTCGTGTCATATGGAGGGCAGGTGATTCAAACGACACCACTTACACACCGTGCCCCGTCTGCTGGTCTCGGGACACAGTCTGTTAGACTTCCACCAAAACCAGAGCTGAATGCATGTATATGTACCACTACATTTTTTCCAAGAGAGGTTTTTATAAGAAAGAAAGAAAGAAATGTTTTATTTAATGACGCATTCAACACATTTTATTTATGGTTATATGGTGTCAGACATATGGTTAAGGACCACACAGATATTGAGAAGAAACCCGCTGTCGCCACTTCATGGGTTTCTCTTTCTGATTGGCAGCAAGGGATCTTTTATTTGCGCTTCCCACAGGCAGGAAAGCACAAACCATGGCCTTTGTTGAATCAGTTATGGATCACTGGTTGGTGCAAGTGGGTTACACCTACCCATTGAGACTTGTGGAGTACTCACTCGGGGTTTAGAGTCGGTATCTGGATTAAAAATTCCATGCCTCGACTGGGATCCGAACCCAGTACCTACCAGCCTGCTGACCAATGGCCTAACCATCACATCACCGAGGCCGGTAAAGAGACCTTTTATATGCACCATCCCACAGACAGGACAGCACATAGCACAGCCTTTGATATACCAGTCATGGGTGCACTGGCTGGAATGAGAAATAGACCGCTCTGGCAACATTTAGGCGCTTTACCACATGGCTACATCCCAACCCTCCATCAAAACAAAGATGCATGCATGTACTTGCATTTCATTGGTAACTAAAATTTTAAAAACTGGTTTCTTTCAGTCTGAAGAAGTCTAGGTTTTACGTGTGTTTTAACAATAGCTAAATCTCAGTGAAAGTACATTAAAAAAAAAGTAATAAACAAATATTCTAAGATAAATCAGTTTAAAGCGAAAAAATGAAATCTAATTACTGCCCTGCACATGTAGGTATGTTTGTTTTTGACTAGCAGGATGTCAAACCTTTGGGTATTTTGACATATAATCTTAGAGAAGAAACCTGCTACATTTTCCCATTAGTAGCAGAGGATCTTTTACATGCACTATCCCACTGAAAGGATAGCACATACCACAGCCTTTGATATACCAGTAGTGGTGCAGTGGCTGGAATGAGTAATAGCCCATTAGGCCCAATGACAGGGATCGATCCTAGACCAACTGGGCAACAAGTGAGCACCACAGGGCTACATCCGACCCTCCACCAAAACAGAGCTGTATGTATGTATTTGCACTTCTATCATTGGTCGCGGTCGGTCTAGGATCGATCCCCGTCAGCTAACCACTGGGTTTTTTTCTCGACATAACCATATGTCCGACGCTGATATAACCGTAATTGCAATGTGTTGAGTGCATTTAAAAAATAATAATAAAAAAACTATAAAAAAACCACTATCATTGGTAGTTAAAATGTGTAAAACCTTTTTTTTTCAGGGTGGAGAAGTCTGACTTTTTTAATGTGTTTTAACAGCAGCTAAATGTCAGTGAAAATGCACCAAACAAAACATTAATGTAAAAAAAAAAGATAGAAATATTCTGAGATATATTGGATGAAGTGAGAAAGTGAAATCTAATCACCGCCTGCACACGTAGGAGTACATTATACACTTTAACCCTTTCACAATTTTTAATTTTGTTGGGGTGTTTTGTTTAACGACGCACTCAACACATTTTAACTACGGTTATATCGGCGTCAGACATATGGTTATGTCGAGAAAAAAAACCAGTGGTTAGCTGACGGGGATCGATCCTAGACCGAATGCACATCAGGCGGGCACTGTACCACTGGGCTATGCTGCCCGCTCCCTTTCACAAAGGCAATGGAACTTGGCAAAACTGAATAATGATGCTTTATTCAAGGTACAGAGCGGGACGTAGCCCGGTGGTAAAAAAGCGTTTGCTTGATATGCAGTTGGTCTGGGATCAATCCCCATCGGTGGCCTCATTAGGCTATTTCTCGTTCCAGCCAATGCTCCAGAACTGGTAAGCCATGGTATGTACTATCCTGCCTGTACAATGTGATGAAATTCATCTTCAATGACACTGCATTCATCACAGAACGTTGGTCAAGAGGAGTATATGGTTTTGTGTGATATGGCACCGAATGTCAGTAAAACAGTTACTTCCTGATACTATGGGGGCGGGACGTAGCTCAGTGGTACAGCGCTCGCCTGTTTGATTCCTGTCAGTTGGCCCATCGGGCTACATCTTGTCCCAGCCATTGCTCCACAACTGGTATAACAAAGGCTGTGGTATGTACTATCCTGTCTGGGATGGTACATAAAAAAGATCCCTTGCTAATAATCAAAAAGAGTAGTCCATGAAGTGATGACAGCGGGTTTCCTCTCTCAATATGTGTGTGTGGTTCTTAACCATATATCCAACGCCATATAACCGTTAGTAAAATGTGTCAAATGTATTATTAAATACAACATTTCCTTCCTTCCTGATACTATGGTTGAGGATTCTGATAGCAGTCAATGTGTGCTGATACTATGGTTGAGGGTTCTGATAGCAGTCAATGTGTGCTGATACTATGGTTGAGGGTTCTGATAGCAGTCAATGTGTGCTGATACTATGGTTGAGGATTCTGATAGCAGTCAATGTGTGCTGATACTATGGTTGAGTGTTCTGATAGCAGTCAATGTGTGCTGATACTATGGTTGAGGGTTCTGATAGCAGTCAATGTGTG
>JAECMU010169891.1:0-14160 GCA_016106625.1 Dracogyra subfuscus
TTCGACAACGCGCTCAAACCAAACCCAACCAAAAAATTGTAACATTGAAATCATGGCATCTGCTCCAAAGAATAATTGATCCATATGTAAATTGCACATTTGAACTAAAATCACTAGCACTAATTATTTGTAGTGTGGCTGTTAAATATATGGACTTAAATGATAAAAATAATTAACCTTTTATTAGTCACTAAAGTCGACAGATGTATTGCCGATGTCACGCACGCACTTGAGTACTTACTGAAGGTGACAATCGAATAAGCTCCACTATATCCTGTCTTTTCATTAAGGGCGGAAATAACGTAAACTGTTATATTTATGTAGCTGTCAGTACAGCATGCGTATGTAATGTGGAGGGGAAGGGGTGCGACTGAGTCGAAAATATTGAGTTTGAAAACATGTCTCTTTCCACGGGTAGCTTTGGTGGACTCAACTTTTTCAACCCAGAACTGGCCTTAATGCAAACAGATCCATGCATCTTGCATTTAGTACTCACGGTGATGGTGCAAATGGCCAGTTGGGGACTTGATGATTTTGAGAACTACTGGGCATCATTAAACTTATTGACATATATAATAATCAACAGTGATGAATCTTTACATTTAGTTTATTCAAGGACAGACAAAAAGCCTCAGAACAGTCAGTTGGCTGCATTGGAACTTTTATTTGATGTAAAATGAAAATAAAAAAACAGTCACCGAGTCATTTAGCAAGATTCGAACATATTACCCAACCTGCATAGCATTTTGACAATCCATAAGAAATGGGTTCCCATAACTTATTTTTATGGAATCTAAAAACAGGTTCCGATGGGTTCCCATGATCTCAGGACATGGAACACAAAAAGTGTTTCCCATGAAATTTGAAATCCTATGGCTTGCGGCAGACACTTTTTAAATATGACAAGAATGATATTGATTACTTGTTATACTAAAAAAAATACATTTAAAAGAATTTTTAAAAACAAAATAAAAAACCCCCAAAAATTCAATTAGCTCTGACCCCCAAAATAAACATTTTGTAATCAGGGTAGGTAACTCTGTTTTGCCCCCCCCCCCCCAAAAAAAAAAACCCCAAAAGGTTTGGCACACCCATGCAAGAAAGAGCACTTTCATTTTAATTATATTTTTTATGTAATTTTATCATTGTGCTTGTTGCCAGTTAAATTATAGGCTATTGGCAGCCATGTTCAGTGCTGGTATGATGCATAATGCTATTTTATTTTATTTCTTAGTCTCATTATCATGTAGTGGCATGTATTCTTGTCTGGGTCGAGTTTAACCCTTGAGTACTCAAGTCCAATTGTTTTCACTCTTGCAGGCCCTAGTAGCCCGGTTATCTGTAGGCGGGCAGCATAGCCCAGTGGTACAGTGCCCACCTAATGCGCGGTCGGTCTAGGATCGATCCCCATCAGCTAACCAATGGGTTTTTTCTCGACATAATCATATGTCCGACGCCGATATAACCGTAATTCTAATGTGTTAAGTACGTTGTTAAACAAACAAACAAAAGGTTATCTGTAGCTAATCAGGATATGCAAGTGTCTGCATGACCAATATTACTGGTTTTCAGATAGTCATTTTTAAACAGTTAAAATAAATTTGGTTCAAATTTTATTATTTTATTATATAACAAATTGGTAGTTATATTATTTTATGTACATTTTATTTGGTTATTTGTAGAATTTTGATGATGTCAACCTCAATCTTGGAGAACTTGATCTAACCTCAGAAGATTTTTTACTTGAAGAAGTTGATGGTATTATTAATGACATATATTGATTCATCCATCCGTCCGTCCTTCTATCCATCCATCCTACCATCTATCCATCAATTTGTTAATCCATCTATCAATCTATCCATGCATACGTCCGTCCACTCCATTTTTCCATACATGTAATCATCATCTGTTATATCCGTCAGTCTGTCTATCAATCCATTCTGTTACATTCATTCATCCATCTGTCTATCCATCCATTCTGTTATATTCATCCATCCATCCATCAATTCATCCATGCATACATTCAATGTATTCATCCACCTCATCCATCCATCCATCCATGCAATCACTTATGTTACCACCCATCAGTCCTCCCATTTGCCAGTCCAGCCGTCTGTTCATCTATCCACCCATTCATTCATCTGTCCATCTATCAACCTATCCCTCCAACCATCCATTGATTCATCCATACTTCCATTCATCCACCCATCCCTTGTATTTTTAATATTAACATCTTACATTTGTAGTAAATTGTATTTATAATTTTAATTTGACTATTAATTTTGTAGTTCATATTCAAGAAAACTTAGAAGATGAATTTGTGAAAGAAGCGTTGAAAGCTGTGAGTATAATATTTTATTATTAAAGTAAAAAATTATTAATTTGTATCTGTACTTTTACGTGTGTTAATTAAATACTGTCAGTGTTTTATTAATTAAATTATGTACAAATTAGTCAATCTGATATAATATAATATAATATAATATAATATAATATAATATAATATAATATAATATAATATACAAGGTCGTTTAAGATTTTCCAGTCATTGTAACCACTTCTCCTTGGGTGGGACGTAACCCAGTGGTAAAATGCTCGCCTAATGTGTGATTCGATCTAGGATCAATTCCCATCGGTGGGCCCATTGGGCTATTTCTCGTTCCAGCTAGATCTCCACAACTGGTATTACAAAGCCATGGTATGTACTATCCTGTCTGTGGGATGGTGCATATAACAGATCCCTTGCTGCTAATTGAAAACGTTTAGCCTATGAAGTGGTTTTCTCTCTCAATATCTATGTGGTCCTTAACCATATGTTTGATGGCATATAAGCTTAAATAAACCGTGTTGAGTGTGTCGTCAACTAAAACATTACCTTCCTTTAATACCATGCAAATGGCATGCAGTGTTCAGTAGACTCCATATGTAGACACCAACTGTTTCGAGGTTTCCTCTCTCAATATCTGTGTGGTCCTTAACCATATGTCTGATGCCATGTAACCGAAAATAAAATGTGTTGAGTGCATTGATAAATAAAATATTTATTTCCTTCCTTCCACTTTTCCTTGATTGATTTGCACCACTGACAACCTTCTTTGTACTTAACTATGCCACACGTAGCAGGGATCTTTTTGCATTCAGGTCCAGTTGACTACCGTACATACAGGGTCGGTTCACATGGTTTTTACCTAGGTAACCAATTGTTCGGTTATGTTAATTATATTTGCGTAACCTGTGGATTACTTGATCGGTTACCTCAAAGTTATGTTGAAATTGTATTTTAAATAAATAATTTTGAGCTCAAACATAAAGTTAAAATAAAATACAAAAGAAAACGTTTTATAAAACAGTTTCTTTAATGCTTGCAAATCGAAAGAAGTGACTTGTAGATGTTTCTTTTGTTTTTGATTGATTCCAAGAAGTTTTATGAATGTTGCCGATTTACTTTACAGTAAATTTAGATGTTAAAAAAAAAAAAATTGTATTTAAGTTAAATAAAAAAAATATTATATTCTACGTCCACAGGGACGCATGTGTATGCGATATCGTGCGTCCCATCCTTGATCGCTGTGTCAGAGAGCCGGGACTCCGGGTCCGTTAGAACCCTGAATTACATAAGTAGTTTGTCACAAAACAACCCTTCTTAATCAATAAAAAAAACATGCAGTATTTTAGTAGAATTCGGAAGTAATTGGCAGAGTAGCAAAAGACCTACACACATCATATTTCCATCTGTATAAATGGTTGAATCAGCAAGATTGAAAGTAGACGGCAAAATAATTTAATGAGGGTAACATAGACGGACATTTTTGCACTATAGATTATAAGTTGAAAACAATAACATGTAACTTCCAGTAAAATAACAAGCCAAATAATTAAATTTTTATCACTTTCTGACGAAGCATAAACTTGTGTTTTGCATGATAATATAACTACATCATGAAAACATTGTGGCAAGGACATGTGGTATATCTGATGGGACAGGTAGTTTTATTTTTTGCAGGTCCTACAGGACAGGTGCCTTAAAAAGTTAATGTAGAGCCCTGGGGTGAGATTTATCAGTTGAGTGCTCATATGAAGTGCTTGCGTCGCAGGATCTAAACACCACAGTGGGTGTCCATTCAACTGATTGGGTTTTTTCTTGTTCTAACATTTGCTTGAGGTACTTGTGTCATAGGATCTAACCACCACAGTTCAACTGATGGGGTTTTTCACATTCTAACCAGTGCACCACAGCATTATTCATATCCACTAAATTAATACTGTGGAGAAGGTGTTTGAGAAATGAAATAGGAACATACCTCTAAAACTAACATCTGTAGCTTTAATGTCTAATATGAAAGTGTCTTGTTTTAGGGAGTTGACCTGCGCCAGTATTCCAAGCAGATCGAGAAGGAGCTGTTAGAAGTGGAGAATGCTTCCATTCAAGACTGTATCCTTTCACGCCAACTAGGCAGACATTTGTATAAAGTTTCTTTTGTTTAATCACACCTTGATGCACACTGATTTATTATTCATCAATTATTGGATGTCTAACATTTAGTAATTTTGACATATAGTCCTAGAGAAGAAACCAGCTAAACATTTTTTATTTGTAGCAAGGGATCTTTTATATGCAACATCCCACAGACAAGATAGCACATACCACAGACTTTGATATACTAGTCATGAACAAATAGTCTGTAAGTGTGATCGCGCACCTCAGATGTGAAGGACTGAATAAATATTTCTGTCTTTTAATGATTTATTAAGTCTCCTATTGATCCAACAGTATAGACTAGGTTTCGTCTCTGTTCTGTCTGTCTGTCCATTTGTTTCACAAATAGTTTTTCGGACCATCTTTTCACAATGCTTCAAGATTCGAGCTGATATTTTGTATCTAGCTTCATTTATAGTATTGTTACATTTTTGACACAGTTGAATGTAGAAAAAATTATAATAATTTGTTTCACAATACCTCAAGAAACTAAGCTGGAATGTATACTATAGCTTTATTTTTCACTGACATAGTTGCCACCTTAATGTGAAACAGATATCAAAGAGAGTCAAAACATTGCCAGCCTTCATACTCAGATAGCAGCATGCGACAACATTCTGGAGGTAAGAACATGATACAAAATGTATTGTAATAGTATTAACATGGAAAAATAATGGCAAAAAACCCTGATCTTATTGTAAAGTCTGATTCAACATTCACCACTTAATTCAAGTCAGTGGAATGACATTTTATGTGTGGGTATCCAGCCATCTTGTTGTGTGACCATGTTAACATTTTGTTAAAGTCATGTTAATGTTTGGTTAAATGTTGGTTATAGTTCATATATTGATGTTCTTCTACTTGTTTCTTGGCCTTACAAGGTTGCTAGTCACTTTGTACATTGGTCATTTTGTACCATAGTCATTTCATACCTAATTTGGTCATTTTGTACCCTGGTCATTTCGTATCATTGCAAAAAGTCATTTCGTACCAGTGTAAAAGGTCATTTCATACCATAACTGAAAGTCATATAAGGCCTACCCGAAATAGTCTAACATTTAATTACATCTATAAGATGCAACCACCACCTGCAACTGACTTTATAAATCAATAACTATTTAATTTTGTCCCTAAAAAACATCCAGTCATTTAGTACCATACACTGAAACAAATTTGTGGATAATCTAAGAGATATTTTATCATCAACAAAAAATAAATAAAAAAATATTGCCACTTTGTAGACATTAGCATTTGGCTAATTTGACAATCGATAGGGTACTAATGTTTTTAATGGTTAAAATTGTTTATTTCTTACAAATAAAATGCAAATAAGTAATGTTTGGCCATTTCAGCTGGTAACTGAATTTTTTTTTCATATTTATTTATTATTGTTAGCATATTTATTAATTGTGAATATAAAAAGCGCACTTTGGGTCAGTTTGGACAGTGCATTGGTTCATTTATTATTCAGGATTCTACAGAGTCTGGAAAACCTTAAAAAGTTAGGAATTTTGAAAATCCATTTTCTAGACCTGAAAAGAGTATTGAAAAATACCTTTTTTTGCAAGTTGGTTTGGAAAAAGTATAGAATTCATCTTTAGGAGTTATGTGGAAAATTTTGGTTGCTTGAAACTGGCAGAATCTACCGACGTTTTTCCGAATTTGGCACTAACATATATTTGGGAAATCGAGACTAATAATTGCCATTATTTAATGAAGATTTGAAGTATGTGCTTGCGCAATGCATATGACTAAAAGATTGTCCATTTTGTAAAATTTTCTGAATATATGGGGAGATATATTTAGTAATGTGAGTCTTGAAAACTATTTTGTTTTTGTCTTGAAAAAAGTCTGGAAAAGGTCTAGACTTTTATTTTTCAAAGGTATATGAGCCCTGATTATTGCATACAATCATTCATGTTTTTCCATGTCATTAAATACATTTCATTTTGTAAATGTCATTTGTGTAATTTTCCAGAGAATGGAGCAAATGCTGAATGGTTTCCAGGGAGACCTGAGCAGTATCAGTAATGAGATTCAGACGTTACAGGACCAGTCTATTGCAATGAACATCAAGCTGAAGAACCGACAAGTCAGTCAGAGTGTTAAATACGACCATTTCTTTCTTCCCACACAAGAATACTTGTTATCTTTACTTCAGCTATTGAAATCATCTAACAGGCAATAATAAAAACACCTTATTGCCCATTTTAAATATATATTTTGTTCATATCTGTTTGACAGAATATTTGAGAGAGAGAGAGAGAGAGAGAGAGAGAGAGAGACAGAGAGAGAGAAAGATATAGACAGACGCACAGACAGAGAGAGACAGAGAGGGAAAGACACACAGACACAGACAGACAGAGAGAGAGAGAGAGAGATACACAGAGACAGACAGAGAGAGAGAGAGAGAGAGAGTTTTTGACAGATTTAATTGGACTTTGTTGAATAATATTGGTGTTTTAGTTAGATGTTTGTTTTTAAGTACTATCATCATTTCAATGTTTAAGAGTTCAAAGTCATTTGTTTTTTTACTAGAAATAATGCAAACTTATTAGTCCCCTACCTGTCCAACTGGAGGGGCTTTAGATTTTGTCTCTATTTTTCTGTCTGTTCATCTGTCTGTGTGTCCCACATAGTTTTTTAGCTGATCTTTTTACAATGCCTTGAGATATTAAGCAGTAATTTTGTGTATAGCTTTATCATGTACTGGCAAATTTACCCATGTTTGATAGAGTTATGGCCCTTGAATGGAAGCAATTTGTTTTCCTGAACTTTTTTGCAATGCCTCAAGATATTGAGCTGAAATGGTGTATATATAGCTTTATCATGTATTGTTACAGACGAAATTTGATTTTCTTAGCGATTGTTTTCACAGAGTTATGGCCCTTGGATGTAGCAGCTGTGTAAATTTGTGGGCTCCGGTTGTGGACAGGTGTTGCTTTAGTAGCACTCTTAGAATGCTTGTTTAATTATACTTTGAAGATTTTGTTCAGTGACATAAGATTATTTCCCCTTGCCTCCAATAGGAATTTATTACATTTTATAAAATATATATAGCTTTGTATAAACCAACTTTTGAAGTCTAGAAATACATGTACTTTCCTGAGGAGTGTTGGCTTATACAATATATTTAGGTTGGGAACACGAGAACTACTCTTTTTACCATAATATGACTGCTTTATATAGTTTTTTGTCCATTTATTTTTCACTTTAGGCTATTCGAGGTGAATTAAGTCAGTTTGTGGATGAAATGGTAATTCCTGAAAGTATGATTACGTAAGTATTCAAAAAGGGTTTGTTATTTTGGGAGTTTTAAGTTTATTTAGTGAAGTGTATATATACTGAACAAAAAAAAGAAACTTCCGATTTGTTCGTATAGTATTTGTTGTGTTTAAGCTTTTTTTGTCACTTTTGACAAAGTTTAGTAACGAAGTCGATCAGTAGGAGACTAGTGAAAATTGTCAGCTTTTTCAGCAATTCTATGTTGTTATTTTAAAATATTTAAAATACAATACAATTTTTTAAATATTTATTTTTAACTTCTGATTTGTGTTCTGAAAATAGCCTATTTCGCTGACAGGAAATCTGAAGATAATCAAAACATCCGTCCCGCTAAATAAAAACACTGATCTTTTTTCAGTGTGCCGCTACTTAGCGAACAATGCACAGTTGACTGGTGTTGTTTCAGTGATTATTGACAACCCCAGTTACACACGTCCGGCAATCACTGAAGTATACTCCACAGTGTTTGATCTCTGCGTTGCTTTGAACAGCATCTTTAATGTTAATAAACTAGTTGTATTAAAACGGGAATAGGATTAACTAACTGATAACTGATATATTATTATATTATTGTCTGGCATCACTGAAATGGCGGAGAGCAACACTTGTCTCAGTTGGTCGCAACAGTCTCACACCAAAGTAAAACAAAGTGACCAACAAAGTGTTTAAGTGAGCTGTAACATTAAAGAAGTCGGTGTTTTGACGTTTGTTGTTTGAGTTTGTCTTAAAAATCCGATTAGGTTCCAACTATGATGGCGACTTTGAATTCTCTTTAATGCTAAACTCGGCAAATGAAATGTCACGTGACCTTGATTGTTTGTAATCGAGGAAAAGAAGAAATGCAAGTAAACTAAGTAATAGTATATTCTTCCATTTGTAGTTTGTGCAGATGTTCCTCATAGGTTAATTGTTTAATTTTCAGTCAATTGAAGTGCTAACATCGATTATGTGCTTTTTCAAAATAAATGTTTAGACTCCCAACTTACTCTTGTTGACTCCAATTTTTCTTATTGACTCCCACTTTTCAAATGTGGGGGTCACACTGACTCCAACAAATATTGGATAATCTCAAACCCTGACTATGCATTATGGAACACTCTTTAAACGCATATATGTTTTCATCAAGTTATGTTAAAGCAAAGTTAGCGGAAGTTTCTTATTTTGTTAAGTATATATTTTCTGTTACGTGAATATAACATCAACCATGGTCTTCTTACATGTTTATTTATTTCACAATAAAACAAAAAATGTCTGTTCTGAAAAAAGGCTAGTAAGTTGGTGAATTGTTTCATTCCATTCCAAATAAGTGAAATTCAGAAATCTTCTTGGATGACTGTGACCTACTTTGATGAAATCGAAATCTAGAGTTAAGAAAAGCCCATCTACTTAAGAGTCCCAGCTCTGAGTATCAAACAATGATTGAATGAAAATTCTCAAGGTATATTTGCCTCTAAATTTGGAGGGGGATGGGTTGTTTTGTTAAATTACTTAAAAACTAACAAACGCTTTTAAAAATTCCTATTTTGTGGACGATAGTTCCACATTTTTCAGAATAATTGTTTAACAATTATACACAAATTTGTTCCTCTTACGATTTCAGTTTGTCTTTTGTAAGCAGTTAATCTCCACAAAACCTAAAGTCATGCTTTGTTATACATGTAGAGGACAATATTTCAAAATCTTAGGTAACCGGAAGTCATTTCACTTAGTTTTATTAAGATATCCGTTTATATATAGTTTCATAACTGATGAGTTAGGCCTACCTAATCCTAGAATACTTCAACTACGGTTATGTACTACAATGGGGGTTCAGTTGTATTTAAAAACATAAAACCCATTAACAATTTCATTACTGACATATGGTACTTTTAATTTTAGAATGTAATTGTTCACCACTTAACCGATTCACTGTTCTCATGATTTTAAAGTTGTGTAATCAGTATGCAAACAGTACAGTTCTCATGAAATATTGTGCCCTGTACATGTCATTCATAATACTGTGTTCATGTTTCAGTCACATTTTGGATAGCCCGGTTACTGATCGTGAATTCCTTGAACAGTTACACGAGCTGAATCACAAGATCAACTTTGTGAAGG
This sequence comes from Dracogyra subfuscus, assembly GCA_016106625.1. Lineage (NCBI taxonomy): Eukaryota > Metazoa > Mollusca > Gastropoda > Neomphalida > Peltospiridae > Dracogyra > Dracogyra subfuscus. Next base: position 9,860 of record JAECMU010169891.1, read on the forward strand.
AGCAGAGTTTCCGTGACGCCAGGTCCTGTCAAGATGTGAAGGACATTCTCGATAAACTCAAAATGAAGGTTCTTGTAAATTTAATTCAAATTAAATGTTTTAGTTTAACACAAATAACATACAGTGAATCCCTTCCAAACCAGACCTCGGTAAACCAGAATTCTCTACAAACTGGATATTTGCTGTGGTCCCTTTTTAATATAAGTACAGAACAGAACCTCTCTAAACTGGATAGCTCTTAAACTAGACTTTTTATTTGGAACCATGGATGTCCGGTATAGATTTCAGTGTATTTCAAGTTTATTACAAAAAACATTTTACGTTTAGGGCCATTCACACTTAAAACATTTTCATGTTCATACATATGTTTTGTTGCCATCCCACCTTAAAACATTCATAAATATTTCAGATTTTGCAAGGGAGCTTTTTATTGGCGTTATTATTTGGTTGTTAAAGGCATAATCTAGCATTAACCCCCTCCACAGTCTATTACAAAATAAAATTTTACAGTAAGTTTACTAAAAAGAACATACTTTGAGTTATTACAAATAACTTAAATTTTGAATTTTATAAGCATATTTTAAATTCAGTAACATATTTTCTGTACCGGTATGAAATAAAATAATCTGTTTTATAGTAAAAATAATGTGCTGGTTTCATCAAAAGTTTAGGACCAAATAATGTTATTTTTACTCTGTCCTGTTTTCAATACAATGCTGGAAAGTTCTGTGTCAAGTAAAAGGACAATAACTCTTGTTTGTCTAATAATTCACACATGCATAGTTTCCTCCCTTGCATTTAACTCTAGAGCTCAAACTTGAGACTTTGTCTCACATAGCAATTTTTGTTTTAATTGTCATGGGTGAATGACCCACAGATGGCCGTTTTGAAAAGTGATTTTTGCAGCAAATAGATATGACTGAAAGGTTATTTTGCTGTGTGTAGACATATTTCAAATGCACAAATGCTATACTCTGGCAGATAGTGTCAACATTTTGCCATTATTGAGAAGCTTCACAGATGTCACTTTTGTGCTGTCAGTGATGTTCCCGATCCATGGCAGTTTATATCTCAACTAATTAACTAATCCTGAACTATTAGGTACAGTAACTGTAACAATACAACATGCTGATTATTATCTGATTTCCACTTACATGTACATGTGTGTATCTCCTTTACACTGACATCATGTAGTTTGAAACTTTGTTTTTTTACGTCGAGCCATTGGAAAATTGTTTATTGTTTAATGGAGACTGGTACTAGGTATAGTCACTATGCTGAAAATCAATTGATCTGTTAAAATGTGCAATACCAGTATACTTTAGGATACTAAATCAGTTTGCTGTTTTACGCTAAACATTGATTAATATGTGGTTTTTCCCTTATCCAGTAATATTTAATTAACTTTAGCAGATTCAAATAATTAAAATACTTATGTCTTACAAAACTGGAAGAGACGTAACTCTGTATTGATTGATTGGTCATATGGCTCAAGCAATGCTTGATTAATCAGAACATTACTAATAACCACTGCAACCAAGAACTTACAAAATATATTTAATTTATGGGGCCTATGGATTAGAGCCTACAAAATATTAATTCAGAAGTGATCTTGACAACATGCTATTAATATATTATACACATATATTGATGTAAACTGCAAGTGTGAGATTTTATTTCTTGGTATATTTTAGGCAATTGCAAAGATCAGAGAATTTCTCCTCCAGAAGATCAACTCCTTTCGCAAGCCTATGTCCAACTACCAGATATCACAAAACACAATGCTTAAGTTCAGGTAATACATAGAGGTTATTACCAGTGTTTTTCGATATCGTCAATATCATATATTAGGAATAAAAATTGTATTATGCGAGCCTCAATGCATTATTTTTATTCCTAATATATGATATTGATGATACCGAAATACACGAGGGTAATAATCTTTTTATCATATAAGCTCAAGCTTAATACAACTTTTCTTGTAAACTGTACATGCAACTTTAGTTCCAGTCCGCCATTACTAGATATTCAAATGATGTAAGAGTATGTGGCATGGTGTATATTTGAATAGAAATGATGTCAAACTTGAATGACGTCATTTTGGATTTCCTTACATCAATATGAAGTTATGCCTAATGTTTTTTTGTTTTCTGAACGCTGGACAACTTTCAGTGTCAAATTGCCATTGAAATGTTTTATTTGATAACTATGAATGCATACGTCAGTCATGGAGTGTTACCCAAGTATGTTTGCTTAAATGTCTATAAAACTAGTGCCGAGACCTTGACTAATTTATATCTGATTTGCAAAGTTATCAAATTCTTAAAGTATGTGATCTGAAAAATATCACATACTTTGATTGCACCAAAAATGTAAGATATTATATGATAAATTGTTTTATCATATAATAGGTATTGTATCTATGGTAATAAACGTATGTGATGTTTTTCACATAACATACTTTCAGAATTTGATAGCTTTGCAAATTAAATGTACATTAATGATTTGGTTTTGGTTTTTGGTTTGTTTAACGACGCACTCATCACATTATAATTACGGTTATATCGGCGTCGGACATATGGTTATGTCGAGAAAAAACCCCAGTGGTTAGCTGACGGGGATCGATCCTAGATTGACCGCACATCAGGCGGGCACTGTACATTAATGAGGTCAAGTCACTATGTTTATTGACATGTAAGCAAACTTTAGAACTGAGGTGTACATCAACCGTTGTCAGACAAAAACATGAGTTGTTAGACAAAAACATGTCAATAACAAGTTTACCTTGAAAGTTGTCAGCATTCTGAAAAAAACAACCACATCATGCCCTAGTTATTTTTATGTAAGTATATCGGGCGTCATCCGCCATGCTGTTGTTATTGTTGATTTCAGTGTCATGTTAAATGCTTGTTGTTCAGCCTTGAACTAGCATCTTGACATGCATTATCAGTCTGTTTTTATTATTTTGGTTCAAAGACTTTACAAAGTTAAAATAACAAGCTACAGATCTTTCAGACTTTGCTTTTATACATGTTGAATACATGCAGTGAAATTTAATAACCGTGATTTATTAAAATAAGCAAACATCATTAGGCCTACACTGTATTCTGAATGACACTGTTTTTCGTTACCGGTTGTGAGATCGCTATTATGCTAATTGAATATTTGGTATTATTATGTTTGAGGTGTCGGATAGATTATGTAACTGTAACATTAAACGATAGAAAACAATTTGGCCAAAATTTTAGTCACCTGTAAATTTTATTAATAGCCATTTTTTTTTTTTTTTAGCCAATTGCTAATTTGGTTACCGACAGCATGAGCTCTGCATTCCCATTCATAACTACACCACATTACATATTCATACGTCATTTGAATATCACCTGATGGCTGATTGGAATTATAGTTGCATATACAGTTTACAAAAATGTTGTAATAAGCTTGAGATTATATGATAAAAAGATTATTACCCTTGTGTGTTTCAGTATCGTCAGTATCATATATTAGGAATAAAACTTATTTATTATGCTCGCATAATACAATTTATATTCCTAATATATGATATTGATGATACCGAAAACACGAGTAATAACCTCTATTTATTTGTATTGTTATAATGTTAATATCACATCATCCCATGATATAGATAGAAATCATTACATATGAATGAACCCACTCAGTGGACCCATTTTCTAATGGAGATATTCCTGTCCTAACCGTTGCCTTACGACTGGTAAATCAAAGGCAATGGTATGTGCCATCCTGCTTGTGGGAAAGCATATAAAAGATCCCTTGCTGATAATGGAACAATTTAGTCGGTTTCCTGTTAAGATTCAGAAATATAAAATTTTGGACACCCATTAGCTGATGATTAAAACATCATTGTGCTCTAGTGGTGTCATTAAACAAAACAGACTTTTAACTACATTGATTCTCTTCCCCCAGTACTACTGTAATACCATAAGTTACACACCCACTAGCGGCTGATTAAATAATCTGCTAGAGTGTCGGTCTGTTATAAAGTATTCTGTTTTAAATCTGCTGGAGTGTCGGTCTATTATAAAGTATTCTGTTTTAAATCTGCTGGAGTGTCGGTCTATTATTAAGTATTCTGTTTTAAATCTGCTGGAGTGTCGGTCTATTATAAAGTATTCTGTTTTAAATCAAAAATCCTTGTTACGTTAGGTTTGACTTCTGATATCTCACTTGGGCAATACAAAAATCTGACACTTGTTTCATAAAATCAGTATATCACACAAGCTTGTATAATAATAATTATGTATACATATGTTTTAGGTTTT
>JAECMU010169901.1:1641-13266 GCA_016106625.1 Dracogyra subfuscus
CCCCCCCCCCCCCCCCCGCCCCTACACACACATTTGTTTGGCACCTTCCTACGCCACTGATATTAATACGTTAATTTTCTTTAGTTTTGGAACTAATAAACAATTGTAGTATAAGTGTTCATTATAAAAGAAGCGTTTGATTATCCACTCAATTTCAGTTGGCGTTCGATCAATAATCTACACGAGAAAAGACATCGTTATGAATGCATGCAGGCTCCTACGTAAGCCGCGTTGAATTTCGGCTGTCAGTGAAATAATAGCACATACGTATATTCAACGCCGCTTATTTTCAGCTGAATAATCATAAAATAATTATAATAAAGTTTATTATTCATCGCAAATGACATTTCTCAACGAAGAGAAATACCAGCTGTAGTATTGCTTGCTATCTGTCAATAAGCGCTACCGATTGCGGCCTTTCTCCGCATGCTAAACATAGTATCAGCTGAACCGACGGTTTACTAGGGGGTTTTACCGAATACATTCGCGATAACAAATAGTGCTACATTGATTTCGTCGAATTAACGCAAAACTGTATGAAGTTGTGTGATAAATTATATTGTATTTTTACTATTGTTATATGTATATACACAAAAGTAGAAAATTCCACGCTTATGTTTGCAAACTACTGTTACAGCTGGTACGACGCGGAGTAATATGAGCCAACGGCGTCGACAATAGTAGTACGTAATAAGCACTCAATTTGTCTATGCTGCAGAATACGGACTGCCGTCAAAAGTGAGTGTTGTGCGTTACAGGCGGTGTCATTTCGTTTGGTAACATATTTTAGCATCTGAAATCATTGTCACAACTTTTTACTTTCAGGAAACAACAGATACTGTTTTTCCTGCTTGAATATTGGGCATGGCGAATTTGTGTGGGAACCGTTTTCAAGTTCTGTGTCATGAACAAGTGGCCCGGCTTGGCGAAGTGATGGAAGATACCGTACCAATTCACGGTCGCGGAAACTTTCCGACGTTGGAACTCAAACTCAAAGACCTGGTGCAGATGTTGAAAGAGAAATTAAAGGAAGACGGCATCTCGGTTCGTGACATTCGCTTAAATGGCGGTGCGGCTAGTTACATTCTGGGCACGGACACCGTTCAATCGTACAACGACTTGGATCTCATTTTCGGTGTAGATCTTTCCAGTCATACCAATTTGCAGAAAATCAAAAGCTGCGTTCTTGGTTGTCTGTTGGATTTTTTACCCGACGGTGTAAACAAAGAGAAGATGAACAGCTGCAACTTAAAAGAAGCGTATGTTCAAAAGATGGTGAAAGTTTGCAATGAGCACGGGGACAAGTGGAGCTTGATATCCCTGTTAAATAACAAGGGTAAGAATGTGGAGTTGAAATTTGTTGACAAAATGAAGCGACAGTTTGAATTTAGTGTCGATTCTTTCCAGATCATTTTGGATAGCTTATTAACTTTCTACGAAATTTCCACAGCGCCGATGGGCGAGCACTTCTACCCCACCGTGGTTGCAGAGAGTGTGTACGGGGATTTCTCCGAGGCATGGGGTCACCTCACCAATAAGCTGATCGCAACGCGAAACCCTGAGGAGATTCGTGGTGGTGGATTACTTAAATACTGCAATCTGTTAGTGCGTGGATTTAACGCGGCCAACCATGTTGATATTAGAACGATGGAGCGCTACATGTGCTCACGGTTTTTCATCGACTTCAGTGATATTAACCAGCAGAGACAGAAGCTGGTCGCGTACCTCGCGAACCATTTCAGTGATGATGAGGGCCTGCAGTACGAATACCTCCTCACCCTGTACCGTGTGGTGGATGAAAGTACTATCTGTTTGATGGGTCACGAGAGGAGGCAGACCCTCAACCTCATCCACCAACTGGCGTACCAGGTTTTCTTGGAGCAGGAGCAGAAGGCGGCCCGCAAGTGCATTGACCTTCAGCAGCTGGATCAGCTGAACAACCTGGTGATAGACCAGGTTTTCTACGGCCCCTTCAGCACCCCGTCACCCTCGGGTGGCAGTCAGTATTACAGCTACAACAACGGCATGCCTTCCACGTCCTACCAGATGGGGGGCGTTGGAGGGGGACCTGCCTACAGCTCCTGCCCATATTGTCCTCCTCCATTCTTGCAGTGCTCCTAAAAATGTCATCACACTTCTTGCTCGTGGACAGTTAAACCAGCAAGAAGGTTCGTTATTGCTAAGACAATAACTTTCCAAATTTCTGTGATCGTTAACTCTTATTTTCCCATTTTTGGGGCAGTTATATGCATTGGTTGGGGTTTTATTTTTTCGCTTTAGATCACCAAATAGTCTCAAAATATATTTTTTTCCCTATGCTACAGGCCATATTATAGTCAGTTGTTCATTGTTACTTATAAATATATATATATATGTCTGTATGTATATGTTATAAAATTACTTTTTTTTTTTTTTTAATATATATATATATATATTTGTTGAGGGACCATTGTTACCCATGACTGCACATTTGATGTTTGATCATATTGTAATGTTCATGCTATTACTTCAGACTAAGATCTCTTATTTATGATTCGTCTTATGACACACGCATCTCATTTTCATGATGGTTGACCGACAGGCTACCAAAGAGTTTTCATAATTTTTAACTCCCTGGTCAAACCTTCAGATACAAAACATACAGTCATTACAGTTCAGGTGCCTAATTCACTAAACTCTCGCAACTCTGCGATTTCGCAGTGCAATGCTAAAATATTTACGAAAAGGATGCTTTGTTGTCTAACAGAGCCTAAGAGTAAGAGACCATTGTGAATTAGGTCCCAGTTTTGATTTACCCAATAGTTCTGCCCATTCTAGAAATGCTTTGTAGTCCAATTTAATTGTCATTAGCTATGTCATCGTAATTTATTTATAGTTAATTACCATTACTAACTTAACAAAAAAAGTTGCATATATACCAGTATGTCAGATATAAATCTGTTTTGAAATTCAAATGGCAAGCTAAGTGTTCAGTGTTTACAAACAGAAAATCTTTACGAGCAGGTTGTAAATGGGAAACCACCAAGTGATAGTAATGGTAGTTTTTAGTAGGAAGTCTTGAACATAAGTGTAGTGAGACAATTTATTCCGATTTCTGTTATGAAATGTTTTAGGCGTACTTAGTAGATTTTGTAGGTTAATACATAATATGATAATTGGATTGTAAGTGGTAATTTGTAGCAAATGTATGTTACCGTATATTTACAAGGTAATAGAAACCACAGTTGATATACATGTATAAATTTTTTTAGTTTTTAAGTTATGGTTGGTGCAACTGGAAAGATTTGTTTTTAGCATACATGTAATACTAGTATGTAGCTGGATTTATGTATGTGCAAGCTGAAAGATTTAAAACAAGTTTTGAAAAAGTGCTAAGTACTACTTAAAACCTTTTATAGAATGTGGTAGTTAAATCGAGAAAAAAGTGCTAATTGTGAAACAAGCTTTGTAAAGTGCTAATAAACAAGTTTTGAAAAATAATTAATTAAAAAGTTGTAAGAAAGTGCTCATAGGTATAATCTGTACATACACACCTGTAGAAATATTGTTTAAGATTTGTTTGTAAAAAAAAAATGATATGGAGATAGAAGATTAATGTATTATCATAAGTGAATGATGTTTGTAATTTGATAACTATGCTGATATATCTGACAAAAATAACAATCTTTTATGATTCCTTTTTTCTTTCTTTTTTGTTGTAAACACTTGGTGGTTTTACATTTCAAATAAAAGATAAAATCTGGCCTGCTGAAGAAATGAAAACACACGTAGATCAAATCGAAACCTGCTGTGATAAACTATCAATAAACTGCTTATAAGTTGTAATAATTATTGTTCACACTTCAGTACTAGTAGCCTATGGATGTCTCCTCATGGATGAAATTGGGTTTTGAATCTCAGGCATATTTTGGTTACGACTCTTTATCTACTTGTATGTCCTTACTGTAGTGATTCTATTCATCTAGTCATTGTTGATCAATGCATCTAGTATAATTTATATGTGGCTTTTGTACAACACAAGTACTGGGCAGACTTAACTATGCGATAACGTCACAATGAAGGCTTCCTGCCAGGGTCTATTTTTCAACTGTCGGCTGATATGTCAGTCTTTGTTATTAATACTATATAATAGTAAATTTATAAATACATTTAACATGCTAAACATTCAACAAACCCCCAAATATTGTAACTAGTATTACTCAATGGCAGTGTAAGTTGATACTTGTAAAACCTATTTTGTTTTAAATGGGTGTGTGATCTGGGGGTGGGGTAAAGTTAATTATTAAATTTGTAGCAAAAAATAGTAAAATTCAATTAACTGTAAAATTTGTATATCCATATACATGTAGTAAAAAAGTGTAAAATGGTCTGGTATTTATATTGGACTTTAAAAAAATATTGTGTTGTTCATGTTCTTTGACTCAACATAAAACCCATTTTTTCCAGTTATATTTCTGGATATTTAAAAACAAAACTAAACACCAAAAAAATATGAGAATAATAATTAATATTAAAAAAAAAAATTCTTGATGTGATTCATGCATATATATTCTTTAATATTAACACAGAATAATTTCTTATTTTGTAGTATTGTTTTTTCCCCATGATAACTGTATTAGTAGTTCTGAGAGACAGGTAGTTGGTGTGTATATAAACTACTGATATATATACACACAATTATAGATACTTTCTCATGACATCCAGCACATACAGTAAAGAAATGTGGTTAGGTACTTCGGCTACGAACATTCACATTAACAAACATTGTGTTGTACATTTTCAAATGATGTATGCTATATTTTTAACAAGAGTAATAGAAATAATCAAACCTGTCTCCATCTGTTTTTGTTTATTTTATTATTATTTTTATTTTTATTTGGTTTTGTTGCACATTGTTTCACTAACCATGTAGTAATGCATTGCTATCAACATCTGTTACATTGCTATTAACATCGGCAATTGGTCATCTTATTAATATGCAATCTTTACTGAATAATGTGTTCCATAAAGTAATTAATAAAAAAACCAATAAAATCCATAAAAATGTTAACTTCTTTGTTGATCATGTGCTTTTAGTTCAATTAAGTTGTATTGTTACATGCATGTGCACCATTATAATTAACTTGAACACAAAGTATGTTATGTATGTTGGTAGACAAATTATTTGTTAACTGATGTTATGAAGGCTGGCCTGACAAAACCGCAAGTCTGATTGTTTAATATTGGGTCTGTTCTAGAATTGGTTACTACAGGGCTTGGATGTAACAACTGCACACACAATAATTGTCATAGTTACAATATGAGTATATTACTTCAGGACTTGAAATTAATAGGGCACCTACAGCAATTGATGTACCGTAGTTACGATATGAAATGCTGTATAGGTCCAGTTTTCCTGAGAGCAATATTTTGTCACTGGATACAAATGAAGGAGTATCTTTTTTTTATGATTGGGGGGTTAATCAAAAGTTAGTTGTTTAAAATTGCCAAGGACAGGCTCAAAATTGCCATATATGAGCATTTAGCCTACAGATGGCAAAGGCAGTTTGAAATTGCTGTAATTAGCATATTCTTGAGTTTGAGGGCTGCACTTCAAATATCTGTGCCATGCCCATTTACTAGAATCAATTGATGTGTCTTGCCCTGAGTTGTACATAACACATCAATACAATAAGGGGAACAGGTTCAAATACAATTTGTATTTGTGATGATATGTATGCAACTCCTCCAAAACGTAGCTACCAAACCACAATACTCCCTCTACTTCCACCCCCCAGTGATTAATTCTGGAACAGAACCGTAAAGATCGGATGATAACATACTGATATAATTAGTATTTGTGGTGATAAGCCTTGTTGAAGTTTGGACTACTTTCATTGTCACGTTCACGTGAATATATGTACATTCATCTGGTGCATGTGATGAAGGGGCAGTGAACGGGTGGTGTGTTTTGGGGACAGAACATTGATACGGGTTGGACAGACAGGGTGTGCGGGTTGGACAGACAGGGTGTGCGGGTTGGACAGACAGGGTGTGCGGGTTGGACAGACCGGGTGTGCAGGTTGAAGGAGGGTTAGGATCTTACATGTAGAAGACTTAAATATTTTGGAATATGCAATACAAGCTTCCAAACAGATTTAATATTAGCTGTGTACATTGTCATGTATGGTGTGGAGAGTGACGTATTGTTTTTCCGAATATGCAAACTAAAATAAAAAATATATTTTTTGGTTGGAAAAGTTTGGTAGATGTGGTCTAGGACCAAGATGATTGATTAAAGTGCATTAGAGTTGGATAGTAATAGCTGTAGTGATTTTACAAATCTCTATATTTTCTTTAAGTAGGACAAAAATAAGTTTGTGTTTGTTTTTATTTTGTTTGATGATATTTGGAATATATTGCACTTGTTCATAATGTATCCTTTGTATACCCATACATGCGTACGTTGATGCATCTATCTATGCTGTTAATTAGTCCATTTGTTTCTTTTTTGGTAACCATTATTTAACTATTGATGTCACTTATTTTGGACACTCGTTTGATGACTGAACTTCAGTTTCAAGTGATCTATGTTAGGATGAGAGACCGACCACTCATACCCCCTCCCCCAATTATGACCAATGTCTCAACAGACTTGTAGGAATAATATCTGTAGTGGGTGGTGCACAAACAAGATTTTTTTATTTATCTTTATATAGATTGGGGAGGGGGCTGTGTGTGTGGAATCCTACATTTCCGTCCGTATGAAGGGAGGGGTACAGGCTCCGTGATTGCTACAGGCATGACCATGACTACAGGGAACATTTTATTCAATATCGCATTACGATTCACTACGCAATTTTCGGAGAACAGTAGTTGTTAATCAATTTTCAATTGAATAGAAATATTGTTAATCAAGATTTTGAAAACAAAATGGTCAATGCACCATGTTCACACTGGAAATAATTTAGTTTTAGGTATGTAGATTATCTCGGTAATTACTATTAAAATGTGGCCAATTAAAATGCAGTGTTTTAGTTTTGTTCCCTGTGATCATTGGAACACAACATAATAATGGCTTTTCATTTTCGTTATTTGGCTAATACATTACCAGAAATGATGGTTCTGTGAAATCCTGTGGCTTGTGTTAGCCATACATTAATTGTAGCCACTCTGTATACAACATTGACAACTGGTTAATTCGACTGGGCAATGCGAGTACTAGGTACATCAAAGGCATTGGTGTGTGCTATGGGAAAGTGAATACAGAATAGCGCTGCTATTGTTTCGCTTTACAGCAAGTGATTAAAACACAAAATGTGTTCAGTTGTCAATTAAAATATTCGTCCCTTTCCTTCCATTATTACTTAGTTGGTAAAAAAATCTTTTAGGAGGATTCCCATGTCAGAGAGGCCTGTGTGACCTACTTTCTGAATTTAATTAATTGGTTTTGTTTTTAGTTCACCAGCATAATACATATTATGATTTGTGTGCTGATCAAAGACATGCAACTACTAACCAAGTTTGATTTGACCTACATGTACCATGTATTTTTTCATATATATATTTGGTGACTGGTTCCATTTTGTTATGACTTTTTATCGGCTAGATTGATATCACAGTACATATTTTAAAACCATTTTGTTGATGGGTGTTACACCAGTTGTTATTGATGATATTTTGCTCATTATAGGGATATTTTTAATGAACTTTTGCAACTTTCCAAATACATGTGGGTTTGTTTAGTAACAGTTGACTTTGAATTGTTTTATTTCATGGACCAAGGGTTTCTGTTGAATTAATATACCACGCTGCTTGTGTATATCATCTTGTATTAACGTGTAAATAATTTCTTTCTGCATACCCAAGACCCCTGGTAATGACTGAGTCCCATATTGAATTGTAATGTCGCATGTACAGCAAAATGCTGGGACATATAAAATTATGTGTCCAAAAAAGAATTCATAATTCATGTAGAGACTTCTGGTTTCTTCTGAGAATATCAAAGCAGGATGATTTCTGACAGTATTGTTTGGTTATTTCATGGTAAACATAATTCAGTGTAAACTAATAATTATGTTCTGCTGGCATCGGACTAAGTTGAGAACTGTCTTTTAGGTTACCAGGCAGTTACACATGTAAAAAAAAAAAATTGATAGTAATAAGAAAAATAAGTGTTGCAGATTACCGAGGGCTTAATTCACTAAACTCTCTTAACTTTGTGCAATATCACAGTGCAAACTGACACATAAAGATAATACAATATTGTGTCAGAGAGTTTTGTTAATTCGGCCTCAGTGGTTTGTATTTTATGGTAACACCACGTGGGTTACCACACATTATTATTTATTTCAATGCCTGATTTCAGTAACTTCAGTGTGGGACTCATCCTGGTAAGGATATTTGCTTTTACCATTTGTTTTCTTTAGATATTTGATCTTTAACAAAATGCTATCATGTGGTTAATTGGAGTTATTGTTTATTATAGGTGAGTCCTACACTGGACTGTAGTCTATCTTTAAGGAAGATGTTCGTATATTGCTCAATTACTAACGGAAGTCACATACAAGTCATATCAAACCGGTGATCATATTGGCAAACTTGTTATGCTGATTGTTTTGTAATACATGTAGATTACTTGCTATTGGTTAAAACAAGTCAAATCTGCATATGTATAGGCTATCAGGTATAATTAAATTCTGCATTCCAAAGCATTTTATTTTTTCTCAGTGACATGCATTTGTTCTACATGTATGACAGGGTCCATACTGTTAAACCCCTATTTGCCAAGTCTTAATGGTGTATTGCATAAATAGTCTTCAAAGACTGAGTTATTCTACATAATGGTCCTTAAAAGTGACAGACCGTTAAGTTTTATTGTTTAGATTGTCCATACCTGTGCATCTGAAGTGTTTCTGGTCATCCTGATCGTTCTAATGCTATGAAATATAGTTTCTATTCCCCTGTTTTAACATCACAGACTCCTGTTTCATTCTTTGTGCTTATTTCTCTATGTGCTGATGGGGAAAATACAGCAGATTTTTCTTGAAAAACTACTTTTAAGAAGTATCAAATGTTTTACATCCAGTAGCCAATGATTAATTAATAAATGTTCTCTGTTGTTAAAAAAACCTGTCTTTAGCTCTTTGTGAAACTTCCTTATGAACTGGGATTGACCCAATGGTGGGCCCATCAGGCTATTTCTCATTCCAGCCAGTGCACCACGACTGGCATATCAAAGACTGGTATGTATTATCCTGTCTGTTGGGATGGTGCATATAAACAAATATCTTTCTGCTAGTCGAAAAGAATAGCCCATGAAGTTGTGACAGCGAATTTTCTCTCTCAGTATCTGTGTAAGTCTTTAACCATATGCCATATAACTGTAAATAAAATGTGTTGAATGCATGGTTAAATAAAACATTTCCTTCCTTCTTCATAAAAAGCAAGCAGCATAAAACGTCTGGGGCACATGCAGACACTAGCCTGAGCTATCAAGACATTAGGACAACCAAAGCACACCTTAAATGTACACACTGTTCTAAGCAGGATATTTGTTGGCCATAAGTAACATACATTGTTGTAAGAGGATCTTTTGGGACAAGAAAATTAAAAGAGATGTGTATCTGTTGAGTGTGGTCCTCGTAAAAGTGATATATCTAATGTAGCATATGTTTTTTGTTTTAAAACCACAAAATATGTTGAGAAAAGCTATTAGTTGGAATGCGATACTCCAAATCGTGGATTACATCTGGCTGGAATTCACATGGGGATAAACTTTAAACCAGTTGTTTGTATTTCTTCTCATTGGTCTTCCATATGGTATAATTATGGGTGTAATACAAGGTTAACACTTGGCACCTTATCTATACATGTAAGCGATGGATGGATTGTCATACATGTAGTTTAATGTATGTTATATTTTTTGTCTTGCAGCATAGGGCTCTTAAACTGTTAGCTATAAGCATTGAGAATGGTGGTCATGTGAGCAGCAATCTTGGTCACAATATTTCAAAACTGTGTATAATTATATGACTTTATCTTCAGCTCTAGGACAACATTGTGATGACATTAATACCAGTATCAATACATAATGTAGTTACGATGTCGTCATAATTAGCTGTCACTGCATTTGATTCTAGTCAACCTACCTAAATATGGCATAAACATGATTATTAAAAGTAATTTTATTCACAGTAACTATGACAAGAGAGTATTTCTCTTCCTTGAGTCGGTATAAATTAGAATTTTTTGTTGTAAATGTATATTTTTTAAACTTAAACGTTACACACACACATATATATATATTTTTATTCTCTTTGGTTTTGGGATCACAGTTCAGAAGTTTTCTGGTTATCATGTTATGTACAATATAGTCACTGGTCAAATTAATTAATTTTATTTTTATTTTTCAATCTAATGAAAACTAAATGTTACTTTAATGTTCCAATGGCTCTGTTGTTTACAATGCTTTTTAGCATGTCTTGTGCTAAGTGTATATTTTTATCAGATGCTCGTTGTTAAAATTCAGTTAATTGTAGACATTACATTTGGTGTTGAATTGTACTGCAGCAGAGAATAGTAACAATTAGTAATGCTGTTAATCAAAACCTTTTTGTTTGTTTGTAATAGTGATAACTTAATGACAAGCACTTAGGTTAAGGTCACCGTTAGCTAATGTAGAGAAGAAAATGTATGTTAAGACGCAACATTCTTAATGTTTTTATGACATTATTTCATGACAGTTTAGATTGTCTCTATAATCATGACCTTTTTCTGTTCAGTATTTCATGTGTTATTTTTCTTCTGGATTGAGATGTTTGCAGAACTGATATGATTGTGCAATAATTAGTTGGTCACAATAGAGAGGCTTTCTCATCGGATATCAATCTTCAGTACTCCACAGTCATGTGTCGTACATAGTTTTCTTCTTACTGTTAGGTTGCATACATACACAAAAAACTTATTTTATTCTTGTATTCCTATAATTTCAACTCCTTTGCTTCCCAAAAATTGAATTGGTTGATGTAAAATTAATATTTAAAAACACTTTTCTTTTTGTTGTACTCGGGTGTGGATTATAGGCAGTTTTCCCAGTTGCACGGACACCCCCCCACCAGCTAAAAACAATCCCACCTCGTAGATCTCTTTGAAGTATCCTGTAAAATTGATCATTTCAAATTATCAACATTTATATATTGTTAACCCCCCTGACCTAAAGCATGATCTGCCCCTGGTACTCTAAAGATAGTATTTGATAGAAATGTTTCCTTTCTTAATGGCAATTATTTTACTTCAGTCATGAAAGTTTGAAGCAAAACATATAATTGTCAAAGAATGTTTTTCTCATGAATCTTTATATCTATATATTTCTTAAAGAATGCTGATGAAGCACTGAAGTATTTTGGTGTGGCTTCATTTTCGGTGTTAATACTTTATATATTTACTTTTGGTGTTTCATGCTTCTCAGTCTGGGATTTCTTCATTTTATTTCTGCAATATGGTATTATTATTTATTTAGTTTTGGTTTTTTTTACTAGGACACACTTTTAAAAAAGCAGCAGCCAGACTTTTTGAAATTGTAGAGGAACTCTTCTTCCCCACCCCCCCAGAGTCCCATGATTTTTGTTGGTCAATTGAATAATG
>JAECMU010169906.1:797-13670 GCA_016106625.1 Dracogyra subfuscus
CAAACCATGGACTTAGTTGAACCAGTTATGGATCACTGGTTGGTGCAAGTGGTTTACACCTATCCATTGAACCTTGCGGAGCACTCACTCATGGTTTGGAAAGAAAAAGAAAGAAAGAAATGTTTTATTTAACGACGCAGTCAACACATTTTATTTACGGTTATATGGCGTCAGACATATGGTTAAGGGCCACATAGATTTTGAGAGGAAACCCGTTGTCGTCACTTGATGGGCTACTCTTTCCGATTAGCAGCAAGGGATCTTTCATTTGCGCTTCCCACAGGCAGGATAGCACAAACCATGGACTTTGTTGAACCAGTTATGGATCACTGGTCGGTGCAAGTGGTTTACACCTACCCACTGAGCCTTGCTGAGCACTCACTCATGGTGTGGAGTCGGTATCTGGATTAAAAATTCCATGCCTCGACTGGGATTCGAACCCAGTACCTACCAGCCTGCTGGCCGATGGCCTAACCACGACGCCACCGAGGCCGATTTAAAGGTGTTATATATAAGAGTTGTAGTTGATTAGTTCATGTCGTGTAATGTCATAGGG
Organism: Dracogyra subfuscus; assembly: GCA_016106625.1. NCBI lineage: Eukaryota > Metazoa > Mollusca > Gastropoda > Neomphalida > Peltospiridae > Dracogyra > Dracogyra subfuscus. Next base: position 1,354 of record JAECMU010169906.1, read on the forward strand.
TTTTACGTGCACATTCAGAACAAGCTGTTGTAGCGTACGTCTGTCCTGGGCGCAGGCGGGGGTAGGTGGTGGTGCTGCTATGGAATTTTTAATGGAGCAATTAATATGCCAAAGAGAGAAAGGTGCGCAAATGTCACTGAGGAATTTTGGCGCAATTTTGAACGGTTGGTCAAAACGAAAGTTTCCAGAGCTAGTATAGGCTTTGATTTATTAAGTCGAGAGTAGCTCATTAATTTAGAGCTAGATTAGTTCATTCATTCATTCTTTATTTATTCGCTTTAATCTATAAAGCTCATAAGTTACACTCAAGAAAATATTTAAATAGGCAAATAGTATAATAGTAGGGTGTTGTATTATACACAAGCGATCAGTGAAATAATGTACAATGGAAAGTATGTAAACAATAAACAATTTTTGTTTTATTATAAATAAATTAATGAACAAGATAACTACATAGTGTTGTTTCTTGGCGGGGTAGCTTGATACAGATAATTTCCAAAATTTTGTAATAGAAAACAGTTGAATAAATGTGTAAACATATTGCTAAAGGCAATGTCACACGATACCAATGCCTGGAACGACAATAGCAGGTGGTGAGAAGATAGCATTACAATTTTATCGTTGCTGTGTAATCGGCTATTTTCACGCGAGTCGCTCGCGTTGTGTTGCATCGGCTTAAGTCTACGATTTGTTTGTGATATAAAAACAAACATTAATTGAAAAAAGGTTTTTAACAATTAGTATTTGACATTAAATCAAAGTAATTTACCTTACATAATCTTATATATAAGTAATAACCATAAATAACAATATTACCTAAATGTACACACCTTCATATCTGGGTAATAGTCGTAGACATATTTCTCGTGGCAATATTACCTAAATGTACACACCTTCATATATGGATAATAGTCGTAGACATATCTGGGTAATAATCGTAGACATATTTCTTGATGGGGCAATATTACCTAAATGTACACACCTTCATATCGAGGTTTTAGTCATAGACATATCTGGTAATAATCGTAGACATATCTGGGTAATAATCGTAGACATATTTCTTGTAGGGGTAATATTACCTAAATGTACACACCTTCATATCTAGGTAATAGTCATAGACATATCTGGGTAATAATCGTAGACCTATTTCTTGTAGGGGCAATATTACCTAAATGTGCATTCCGTTATATCTAGGTAACAGTCATAGACATATCTGGGTAATAATCGTAGACCTATTTCTTGTAGGGGCAATATTACCTAAATGTGCATTCCTTTATATCTAGGTAACAGTCATAGACATATCTGGGTAATGATCGTAGACATATTTCTTGTAGGGGCAATACCTTCATATCTAGGTAATAGTCATAGACATATCTGGGTAATAATCGTAAACATATTTCTTGTAGGGTCAATGATACCAATATAAACACACCTTCATATCTGGGTAGTAGTCGTAGACATATTTCCTGTAGGGTCAATGTTACCAATATAAACATACATTCATATCTAGGTAATAGTCAAAGACATATCTGGGTAATAATCGTAGACATATTTCTTGTAGGGGCAATACCTTCATATCTAGGTAATAGTCATAGACATATCCGGGTAATAATCGTAGACATATTTCTTGTAGGGGCAATGTTACCTATATAAACATACCTTCATGTCTGGGTAATAGTCATAGACATATGTAGGGACAATATTACCTAAATGTACATACCTACATATCTGGGTAGTAGTCATAGACATATGTAGGGACAATATTAACTAAGTGTACATACCTTCATATTTGGGTAATAGTCATATACATATGTAGGGACAATATTACCTAAGTGTACATACCTTCATATCTGGGTAATAGTCATAGACATATGTAGGGACAATATTACCTAAGTGTACATACCTTCATATCTGGGAAATAGTCGTAGACATATTTCTTGTAGGGCCCCATCCAGACGTCGACAGCGCGTTTGTAGTTATGGACCTCCGTCTGGTAGCGGCCGGCTGGGAACGAGTAGGGCTGGGCACGCGCTATATGACCCACCTTAGCACAGGGAGAGTGGAGTAGCTGGCCTCCACATAACCACACCTGGAATTGTTAATGGATGAATGAATACGTGAATGATTACGTGAGTGAGTGAATGAATAAATAATGAAAGAACCAAGGAACGAACGAATCAATGGCCAGACCAACAGGTGAATGGATTGGAGAATGCGGGAATGGATGGACGGGTGAGTGAATTGAGGAATGAGCTGATTAAAGGAACATTCCTGAATTTGCTGCATTGTAAGATGTTTCCGACTAATAAAATATTTCTACGATTAAACTGACATATGAAATATATTTTCTTGTTTAGAATATTAGTTTCTGTATATTCAGTGTGTTTCTGGTCGTCTTAATATTAATATTTGTAAGAAGCCCATACTGGATTTTGTCTTCAAATAATTTCGTACGTACAAAAAAACTATCCTTTTTAGGAAATAAAATTAAATTTATCCTAGTAAAAATATTAGAACGATCAGAAACACGTTTATTATACAGCCACTAACATTTTATGCAGAAAAATATATTTGATATGTAATTACAATGGTTAAAAAGGCTTAGTTAGTCAACAACATTAAAAGTTTCAGCAAAATAAATAAACTGTAAACGAATGAATAAAGACAATGAACGAATGAATAAACGAATTAATTAATTAGTTTTGCCTTTAACCTGTTTGAAAATCTTCACATGGGAATAACGTGAGAAAGGAAAAAACACACGTTTGTTTGATGACGAACACCAAGATCAGATATGTCAACCGGTGTACTGTATTGGGGGAATACTTACTCGCCAAGCTAGCTCGATGTTTTCTCCGCCCCAGATTTCCATGCCACTGTCATATGTTCCAATGTCTTTGAAATACTTCACGTCAACTGCAAATGCAGGCCCTACCATGACAACGCCGCTGAAATTGATATGAAGAGTCATACGATTACATAGCCGATACGATCACATAGTCAGTACGATTACATAGCTAATACGATCACATAGTCAATACGATTGCATAGCCAATACTATTACATAGTAAAATTAAAAAAAGAAAAACATAGTACAGCTTATTTTGTGTAAACGTTTCAATTCGTTTTCATTCATACATCCATTAATTAATTATGTAAGACTGGCGGTTGATTTCAGAACAGAACAGAACAGAACAGAACAGAACAGAACAGAACAGAACTTTATTTACTCTCATGGCCCCCATTCGGTGGCATCAGAGGTACATAATAATAAACATACAAATTGTCAAGATGATTTTAGACACATATATACCACGATACAAAGAGATGAGCAGCTAAATATTAAAAACAATTAAATTACACGTAAGTCAATAAACACTAAATTGTTTGTTAATAATTGATATAAACTTACACAATTTTTTGAGAACACTAATACGTTTTGAGCTGAACAGTTGCTGGAATTTGTATATATTTGGTCTATTTACATAGTATTTGTTAAGATATTTTAATCTTTCTTGTCTAAATGTTGTGCATATAAATAAATAATGAAATTCATCTCCAACGGTATTGCTATTTCGCGTGCTAGATTTTGGAGAATATCTTCATAGATGAACAGTTTTTTAATTGGCTATGTTTACAATCCATTATTTAAAAATTTAGTCTATTCATTCCATTAAGCACATTCAAGACATCATTCCTAATGTGTCTCTACACAATTAAAAAATATATTTCTTGTTATTCACAGTTTATACAAATTTAAAAAGGCCTCTCTCCAACTGTACTGAGAAACCGGGTGACCGTTCCATAATTGTGCTCAGCATACTTGCAATTATCTTGTCTCTTGGCAGCAACTATAATAATTCCATGGAATGGTACATGTAATATGATAATGTGCGATGAGAGTATAATTGTACTAATTAGTGTGTATGCATTCCCCTGCGCGTGCTGTAAGCTCACCGCGTTGCAACATTCTCTTTGACAATGGCCAATACAGCACCAATTGAAATTATGAGTAAACGTCAGTATCTACCTGTGATATTTGTGTTTTTGCACAGTTCTTTACACTGTTTTTATTTAAATCTTGAATAATTATATTGATGTTGATCATCACCTTAGTTGTTTACATTACCATAGTTTGACACTCAGTAGCAGATGTATTTTTCGTGCTGGGGTGTCGTTAAACATTCATTCATTCATTCATTCGTTCGTTCATTCATTCGTGTATGTATTCCGTATGAGAACAACAACAATAACAAAGTTATCTCGACTTTTCTATGTATTTAAAATACAGTTATTACAAAATGGCGCTTACGGAAGTGGGTCGACCTCCGATTTCGAGGCCTGCTGGTCCAGCCGGAAGTAGGTCTCAAAGAAGATCAGCCTCCAGTCGAAGCCGTATCTGGTCTTGTAGCCCGGCTCAAAGTCGTACTGCATGGTGTCCGCTTTGATGTAGTCCAGGTGGGCCATGGCAACCGTGCTTCGATTCTTCTTGATCTCAACTAGCAGAGGCTCCAGCCTGTTCAGAGGAATACACGCAACAAGAAAGAAAGAAATGCTTTATTTAACGACGCACTCAACACATTTTATTTACGGTTATATGGCGTCATACATATGGTTGAGGACCACACAGATTTTGAGAGTAAACCCACTGTCGCCACTTCATGGGCTACTCTTTCTGATTGGCAGCAAGGGATGTTTTATTTGCGCTTCCCATAGGCAGGATAGCACAAACCATGACCTTTGTTGAACCAGTTATACCAGTCGGTGCAAGTGGTTTACACCTACCCATTGAGCCCTGCGGAGCACTCACTCAGGGTTTGGAGTCGGTATCTGGATTAAAAAGCTCATGCTCGACTGTGATCCGAAACCAGTACCTACCAGCCTGTTGACCCGAAACAACATTGTCTAATATCATTTTTGACTTTGAAATGGTGAAACACCCTCTAAAATAGAATAAAACTCGACTACATAACTGTTATTTCTCAGAGGCACGTGCCTTTTTAAAAATATGATAAAAGCATTTTGTGATATTAAAAAACATCAGGATGACCAAAAACACTTCGAATGTACGGAAATGGATACTTTAAACAATAAAATTTAAGTAAAGTATGATTTCAGTTATCAAAAAACGCCTCTAATAGTCAAAACTATGTCTTAGTGTTTAAAAACTAGGGTATGTCCCTTTAACGACGCACTCAACACATTATAATAACGGTTATATCGGCGTCGAACATATAGTTATATCGAGAAAAACCCAGTGGTTAGCTGACGGGGATCGATCCTAGACCGACCGCGCATCATGCGGGCACTGTACCACTGGGCTAGGCTGCCCGCCTGTCTAATATCACCACTGGCTTAAAGGGTCATTCCTGAGTTTGCTGCATTGTAAGATGTTTCCGACTAATACAATATCTCTAGGATTAAACTTATATATTAAACACATTTTCTTGTTTAGAATATCAGAGTCTATATTTCGTTATGCGTTTGTGGTCGTCTTAATATTTGTAAGAAGCTCAAATTGGATTTTGTCTTCAAATAATTTCGTACATGTACGTACGAAAAATAAATATTTTAGAACATATAATGAAATTTAAATTAGTAATTTAAATTAGTACAAATATTAGAACGATCAGAAACACGTTTAATATACAGCCATGAATATTTTATGCTATTTTTTTTTAATTTAATATGCAATTACAGTCGTGAAAAAATCTCTGTTATTCGATGACATCTTTAAAATTGCATCCAACTCAGGAATGCCCCTTTAAGTATGTTCTATGTATTGGGTGTTGAAAACTTTATTCATTGAAGACTGATTTTCATATGACTGTCAGAAATAATGCTCTTAGTTCACATAAATCAACAAGACAGTAAGATGCCCAAATAAGACATAACATCATATTATAAATGACTTGTTAGTTAGGAATAGTATTATACAAACTGTTACATTAGTTTCGAGTGTTTGTCAGAAAACGTTTTCAACTACGGCTAATTGAGCTTCTGTTTTAGTCAACGACCTGGGCCCCGTTCCACGAAGCGATCTTATCCCTAAGATCAATTTAAGTGCATAGGGTAGCTATGTGCCTAAGGTAATCTTAGGGCTAAGATCGCTTTGTGGAACGGGGCCCAGGACCCTGGTTGGTCGAGTGGTTAATATCACAGGCTGTCAAATACCATGCGAATCGTTTCGAATCCATTATGCCAACTGACACTTTGTGTTTATAAATATTATGCAACCCCTGCATTTGCCCACGGCAATCGGCAATGCCGTGGAGATTGCCGTGAAGCTTTTATTTCTCCACGGCACTTTTTGCCTAGGACTTTATTCCGGAATTTTTTTCAATTGCTTGTGTGGGTGGGTTTTTTTTTTTTTTTTTTTTTTTTTTTTTTTTTTTTTTTTTTTTTTTTTTTTTTTTTTTTTTTGCTGTTTATTTGTTTGTATTGTTGTTGTTGGTGGGTTTGTTTTTGTTTTGTTTGTTTTTTGGGTGGGTGAGGGGGTTGCCATGGACAATTTCTTAATTGCAGGGGTGTTATGTATAGGGTGTGCCAAACTTTACTTACTTAAGATTGACTTCCACGTATGTAACAATCAAAGAAATGTTTCTACTGAAACTTTCTCATTACTGACGAATGGCTAATATGTGACTATAGAAAATATGGTCATTATTGAATACTGACTTCCAAGTGACTACGAACATTTCACACCACTGGAAATTATTGCTGTGACTACCAAAAGAACGTAACTGTTGGGTGTGCTGGGTATTAACAACTCTGTCTTACAAAGAATTACTTACCAATGGAGGTTGACCTCCATGTGACTGTCAAAGAACGACACCACCTCGGAGGTGACGAGTTCAAACCCCCGCAGTCTCGCCTTGATCAGACCAGAACGCTTAGGCATCCGGATGATTGTCACTAGGCCTTTTTGAAAATGTTGCTTCACGTACTCATCCAAGTTAGATTTTAATGTGTCTGAAAAAATCAATATAAAATACATTACAAGTGTCTTATAAACTATATTAAAATCCCAACGCTTTGAAACTTTACGTCCTCGAGGGAATTAAATAACATACTCAAAGTAAAAATCAATATAAATTTAGATAAGGAAAGAAAGGAGAAAACAAAGACGAAGAAAGAACAAAAAGGATACAACAACAATAAAAAAAAACCTTAAAGTTAATGCTGGTATAGATTACATGCGGCGCGTGTGAGTGGTTCGGATAAAACAAGTTTGAACTTGAATTAGTGTCAACGATAGCGACTAGACTGGTTACATGTGATGCGTGCGTCTGCAAAACGCATGCGACCAGCCGCAATGAAATAATCGTACATGATGTATAAAAAAGAAGAAGAAAGAAATGCTTTATTTAACGATGCACTCAACACATTTTTTGTACGGTTATATGGCGTCATACATATGGTTAAGGACCACACAGATTTTGAGAGGAAACCTGCTGTTGTAACTTCATGGGCTACTCTTTCCGATTAGCAACAAGGGATCTTTTATATGCACCATGCACAGACAGGATAGCACATACCACGGCCTTTGATATACCAGTCGTGGTGCACTGGCTGTGACGAGAAATATCCCAATGAGCCCACCGACGGGGATCGATCCCAGACCGACCGCGCATCGAGCGAGCGCTGTACGTATATATATGATATATATGTCCAAAATATACGCCACGGAGACGTAAGACGCAATAGTGGGACCGCACGCACGAGCCGTATCCATTCTATATGAGTCTTTAGGGGAACAACAAGCGGTTTGCTCCTTGTCGGTATTAAAGAGACAGTGCTGAATGTCCTGTCATCGTAAGATGTTTTCGAACTATCAGCACATTTATCAACTACAATTACAGGATTCAACCATCGTCATAACCACCATACCATTTTGCAAAAAATAATTGAATTATGGCAATGGTCCATAATTCAAAAACTTAAATTGCCGAGAAGGTCAACGTGGATTTCACTCCATCATGGTTCATTTAAGGTGATGCGATAGCTAGATTTGGTTTCCAACAATAAATTAAGTTTTATTTATTATCCAATTTTAGAGAAATAAGGTTCTTAAATCTGTGACAGTATGCCTTTAAAAGTATTTTCTGGTTTAGAATATTAGAGTAAATTCATTGTGTTTGGTGTTGTTCTACTGTTTGTATTTGCCAAAACTGCATTTTACTTCTTATTATACTTTTTCTTTTTTTAAATGTAAAATCTAGATTTGGTTTGTAGAAATATCCGAGGCGGGACGTCGCTCAGTGGTAAAGCACCCGCTTGATGCGCGACTGGTCTGGGGTCGATCCCCGTTGATAGGCCCATTGGTCTATTTACTCATTTCAGCCATTAATCCACGACTGGTATATCAAAGGCTGTGGTATGTGCTATCCTGTCTGAGGGATGGTGCATATAAAATATCCCTTGCTTCTAATGGAAGAAATATAATTACATCATGAAAATATATCTCTGTTCTTATTGGTCAAAAACCAGTCATATATAAACAAGACTGTACGTCGGAATTATCATATGTTTGACATCCTATAGCCGATGATTAATAAATCAATGTGTTCTAGTGGTGTCGTTAAACAAAATAAACTTTAGAAAAATCCAGGCTATTAGCTATGTTAACATACAGACCCTGATATTCTAAACAAAATGCATTTCATACGTACTTATAGTCATTAAATTGCTTTATCGCGGGAAACGTGTTACAGTGGCACCTGCAAGCGTAGTTTGCCAGCTGTGGGTCGCTAACGTTAGCCAGACTGTTTTTTCATGCTATACCACGTATTAAAGGGACATACCCTAGTTTTTAAACACTAAGGCATATTTTTGACTATTATAGCCGTTTTTAAAAAACTGAAATCATACTTTACTTAGACTGTATGGTTTAGATTATTCATTTCCGTGCATTCGAAGTGTTTTTGGTCTTCCTGGTGTTTTTAATATCACAAAATGTATTTATCATAATATTAAACACGCGCGTGCGTCTGAGAAGTAACAGTTATGGAGTAGAGTTTTTTGTATATTTTTTGAGGGTATTTCACAATTAAAAAGTATCAGACTCGTGTTTCACTCAATTGTAACGTTATGCAAATGTGTTACAGGTCTGTAGATTGAATAAATTTAGTTTTAAATTACACGGGTTGAAACTAGGATCTGTCCCTTTAAGTCGAATGACCACATCTGAAACCAGTCAAAATATACTGACGTCCAACAGAAACTATACGAAGAAAAATTGATTTAATTTTCTCTATAATTTGGATAATGGAAATTAAAGGGTGGCTAAATATCTTTCTGCTTTGTGGAACAATATTTAGTTCCCAACATGCCAAAACATCAATCTCATGAATATATACGTCTTAAACATGCTACATGTTAATTTGTTTCTTGACTTGTCTCTGAGAGAATTGTGGGTTTTTTATTGTTTTTTTATAGTCAGTATAGTTCCAAAACGTTTAGTGAAAAACGGCTGGCTGAACGCAGACCAGGGGCCTAAATCACAAATGTCTCTTAGGCTCTGCTAGACAACAACGCATCATCTATGCATGTCTTTTAGTACTGCACTGCAAGATCGCAAAGTTGCGAGAGTTTAGTGAATTATGCCCAATGGTCCTAAATCAAAAATGTCTATTAGTCTCTGTTAGACAACAAAGCATCCTCTTTGCAAGGTTTTTTTGCATTGCACTGCGAGATCGCAAAGTTGCGAGAGTTTAGTGAATTAAGCCCCAGTACTAATATTCTTGTTGTTGATTTTCAAATTTATATCTTGATAAGAGAACGTGTGAAGTTATTTATGACACGATATCGACCTAGAGATTTAGCAATATTAACAATCGCATTTTCTCGGTCTGCACCTAGAAGCTTAGTAATGTTTTTCGCTACCAATCAATAACTTGAAGCTTTTCATCACAAAAGTTTTTATATTCGTGTGGCACTTGTAACAACAAAAAAAAAGTGTGTTTTGTTTAACGATACAATTAGACCATATTGATGAATTAATCATCTGCTATTGACACATAGTCATGAGTAGAAACAAGCTACAATTTTCTTAAAGCAGCAAAGATCTGTTATATGCACTTTCCCGCACAGACATGATAGCACATACCGCGGCCTTTAACCACTTGTGGTGCACTGGTTGGAACTAGAAAAAACCTTTTTTAATCAGTTGAAAGAATCCACCGAAGTGGTTCGATTCAGCGGCGCAAGCACCTCAAGTGAGCACTCAACCAACTAAGTTAAATCTCTCCTCGCCACTTCTAAGAAATGCTACTATACATACGTTCTAACTTCATACATCATGTTGTTACTTGGTCGTACTTAACTCTGTTTGACAGTCAGTAGTTAAGGTATTCTTTGTGCTGGGGTGTCGTTAAACATTCATTCTTTAATTCATTAATTCATTTATTCATTCATTCATTCCATGACAAGATTTGTGTTTAACTAATACGTAATCTTATGAATGATTATAAAAGCTAATTGTTAATCTATGAAAAAAATTTGGGCTGAAAAGTTGCTTCTTTTCATTGTCTGGAAATGTAAGGTTCTGACTTTGTTATGAATATAATGTGTGTTTCTGGCTAACAGGCGTGTTTGGAGGGTGGGTTTCGGTGTCAAACCGTAACAACAACATATTATTATTATTATTATTATAGAGGTCGAAGATATAGTTACATTTTTTCACCACATCAAAGTCACACCAGTTAAGGGAGTACCCAAAATAAGTGTGCCCCAATAATGTGCCCAAAATAACTATAAACAAATCGACAATTAAACAATTTGAACTAAAACAAACTACTGAAATATTAAACCTAAATTAGCTTGAAATAATTCAAAATGCATTTCTGAATATCTACAGCCTTTCAGATCGCTTTCATTCATATCTTCAGTTAATTAGATTAAATTGCTTCTTAAAGATCTCACTATGCTCAGAAAAATTTAAAAATATATGTTGTGGCCAAACTAGATCTAAAGCCCTGGCACGGTCATGGTCAAGGGGGTATGGGGAGGCGGGATATAGCCCAATCGGTAAAGCGTTGGCTTGATGCGCGGTGGGTTTAGGATCGATCCCTGTCAGTGGGCCCAGGGTGGTTATTTGTCCCTCCAACCAGTGCACCACTATTGGTACATCAAAGACCGTGGTATGTGCTGTCCTGTCTATGGTATGGTGCATATAAAAGATCCCTTGCTACTATTCAGTCCAATATTTATGTTCATATACCACTAGAGTTTCGAGCATGTTTGTCCCAGGTCCGGTCTCTGGATAGCCAGTGGTATAACACGGGACAGATCCCTTGCTGCTAATCGAAAATAGTAGCCCATGAAGTGGCGACAGCGGGTTTCCTCCCTCAATATCTGTGTGGTGCTCAAAGGGACATTCCCGAGATTGCTGCAATTTTAAAGATATTATCGACTAACGGAGACTTTTTAACGATTGTAATTACATATCAAATATATTTTTCGGCATAAAATATTAGTGGCTGTACATTAAACGTCTTTCTGATCGTTCTAATATTTGTACTAGATTAAAGTTCATTTTACTTCCTAAGATATTGTTTTTTCGTTCGTACAAAAACAAAATCCAGTTTGTGCTTCTTACAAATATTTAGATAACCAGAAACACATTGAAAATACAGACACTGATATTCTAAACAAGAAAATATATTTAATATGTAAGTTTAATCGTAGAAATATTTTATTAGTCGGAAACATCTTACAATGCAGCAAACTCAGGAATGTCCCTTTAACCGACGTCCGACGTCATATAACAGAACATAAAATGTGTTTGTGGATAAAAAAAACCCCATTCCCTTCATTTGGTCATGGTCAAGAAAATCTTGTATCCTGGTGTAACTACATAATGTATTTGTTGAAAAATCAAGACGCACACTATAATTTTAAAAACAAGTGTGAACAGCAAACAGCGTTAGAAAAACAGGTTCTTGTACTCGGCATGTTTATTAACTGAAATATGGGTGTTGACCAGCTACAAACAATATGGCAACCTGTAAACAACACGACTAACACAAACTTGTTTTATTTGCAGAGCAAACGTTTTGCATTATTCGTAGGAAGACAATTACATTTATAGATATAAACAATAAAAACACGCTCACCGGTTCAGTGAATTTGTTGTTTTAAATAAATAAAAAATAAAAAACTATTTTATTGGTTGCTTTTTTTTCTTTTTCTTTTTTTCTTTTTTTTTAACGACGCACTCAACACATTATAATTACGGTTATATCGGCGTCGGACATATGGTTATGTCGAGAAAAAAAACCCAGTGGGTAGCTGACGGGCATCGATCCTAGACCGAC
>JAECMU010169907.1:0-10148 GCA_016106625.1 Dracogyra subfuscus
AGTAGTGTATCATGACTAGTCTATCAAAGGCTATGGTATGTGGTCTGTGAGATGGTTTATGTAAAAGATCCCTTGCTACCAATGGGAAAATGTATCAGGTTTCCTCTTTAAGACTATATGTAAAAATTACCAAATGTTTGACATCCAGTAGCTGATGATTAATAAATCAATGTTCTCTAGTGGTGTCGTGAAACAAAACTTAACTGTTATTTATGGAGTGGTGTTACGAGAGGTAGGAGAGGTTGGATGGGGCAGAATGGGTGCAGTATTTGTGTCACACTGGCCCTCTGCTTTCTTAATCCTAATCACTCTTGAATATATATCTAGTGTTATGAGGGGTAGGAGAGGTTGGATGGGGCAGAATGGGTGCAGTATTTGTGTCACACTGGCCCTCTGCTTTCTTAATCCTAATCACTCTTGAATATATATCTATAGTCCATCAAACAGGGAACGGCTTTTTTCATGCTATGGAAGTTACTGCAAGTTATTTATTTCTGAGCCAATTGTTTTCTAAATTTGACACAAAAATAGTTATTTTTTTGTTAGTTTTAAAACATGTTTACTTTTCTTTTTAAGTAATACCAAATTGAAATTATTTACAAAAACATTTTGGATGGACTATAGGCCTCTTATTTTATACACTTTCTTTTACAAATTTATATTATATATGTTGGACTTGTCCTCTTAATCAGATCTATTCTGTAAGTTCCTTAGGATTAAAAATGTGGCTTAATACTAGTTGCCCTGTCGGTGGGCCCATTGGGCTATTTTTTTCTAGCCAGTGCACCATGACTGGTATATCAACGGCCGTGGTATGTACTACCCTGTCTGTATATAATGTACTTCTTTCCTCAACTTATTATTTATTATAATCAAATTTGTATGTATATGCATATGTTATTAGATGTATTGTCACCATTGTATTACATTGTATGTATATAGGAGAGGGCCTAGTAAGTTGGCAAACTTGTGCTCGATCCTTTTGTTATTTATCAATAAAATATGTCTTCAATCAATACCCTGTCTGTGGGGTGGTGCATATAAAAGATCCCTTGCTGCTGATCGAAAAGAGTACCCCATGAAGTAGAGACAGTGGGTTTCCTCTCTCAATATCTGTGTGGTCCTTAACCATATGTCCTGTTAAATAAAACATTTCTTTCTTTTTAATACTATTTGAAAAACGTGTGCATTTATGTTATATTATTTATTTCTGTTGCAGAGTCGGCAATGAAATTGCACAATGGCTTATAGACAAGAAAATCATAGAACATATCTTTGGTCCAAACCTGCATGCTGAGGTAAGTATACTGCACACAATAAAAGAAATAGGAATATTGTAATTTATACATTGTTTTCACAATATAATTAATTTGGTAAATAAAGCATCATTATTGGCCAATAATGTTTACAATACATTGATTGTTTGAATACATGCAAATAATAACGAGATTCAAACCGAATAAATTTTAATAAATTTAAAAAAAAAAAAATGCTGTGGTATGTGCTATCCTGTTGTGGGATGGTGCATATCAAATAGCAGGTTTCCACTATGTGACACTATGTCAAAATTACCAAATGTTTGCATCCAATAGCTGCTTCAGTGGGCTATTTCTCACTCCAGAGTGTGCACTACCACTGGTACATCAGAGGCTGTGGTATGTGCTATCCTATCTATGGGATGGTGCATATAAAAGATTCCTTGCTGCTAATCGGAAAAAGTAGCCCATCAAGTGGCTACAGTAGGTTTCTTCTCTTAATATCTATGTGGTGCTTAATCATATGTCAGATGCCATATAACTGTAAATGTGTTGAGAGTGTCTTTAAATAAAACATTTTCTTCCTTCCATCCAGTAGCTGATGATCAGTAAATCAATGTGTTCTAGTGGTGTCATCAGATAAAACAGACTTTACTTTGTTCAGTATATTTTTATATTATGTCATTGTGATATTCTTGTGCATAATCAGAACGCTTAATGCATGACCATGTGCTTGTTTTTCATTACCTTGCTTTACATTCTTAGAAAGTGTATGGATGTGAAAATAAAAACATTTTACTATTTCAGCTGATCAAGCAGAATCAGATGATTCTGAATTTTCTGGCTGTTGAGAACAGAATCACCAACGAACATCTCGACTGCATTTGGGCAGCTAGTCAGGTTAGCAATACTTTTTTAAAATCCCTTTATTTTAAGAGATACAACAATTTGTTTTCCAGAAAATCTTTTTGGAATCTCTCAAGACATTGAGCTGAAATTTTATGTATAGCTTTATCAGGTACTGTTACCGATCAAGTATCTTGGCTATATACCTATATTTGGCAGAATCTTTTTTTTTCGGAATGCCTCAAGATATTGAGCTACAATTAGAAAACAGTTGTTAAAGACTGGTTCGGTATGAACATTCAGAAAAATAAAAAGTACTCCATTACAAAATTTATTTTTACCAGGAAGATTTGGGCTCTTTTTATGAAGCAATCTTAGCATTAGGTTCACCATAAGTGCATAAATTAGCTATGTGACTTTTGTGCACTGATTTGTAAAATGGGGCCAAGTGATTTGTCACACAAATACAAAAGAAGTTTATGTGGCAAGGTGAAGGAAAAATGAAATGCATAGAATGAATGTTACAAATGTTTATGTGTGACTACAAAAGTTAAAGAAATTGATTTATAAATTGTTTTATTATATCTTATTATTTGAGAAGGGGTGGAAATAAATAGTTTTTGCAAGTTTATTTTGAGTGTACTGATTTGTTTACAGCTGAAGTACTGTGGAAAACAAGTGTATGATATTTTAATTCCACTCATCAAACATTTGGAACTGCCACCCGTTCAACATTTACTTAAACTAGTATCTAGTCTGGAACCGTCGGCACACACTGAATCGGTAAGTAGTGACTGATTTAACATTATATGCAAATTAATGACACTGAGATGAGATGTTTTGCATCTATCCACATATCTTTGTAAATAAACACTCGTTTCAATTAATGTATGCATCTGAGCACATATTAATTTAGTGTTGTCATAGTTTGGGGGTATGTATAAGTTTGTTTCTCACTGAAATATATTTATTTATTTTTTGTCCAAAAGTTTGACTTTAAGCCAGTAAGTCCTATCTCTCTCTCTCTCTCTCTCTCTCTCTCTCTCTCTCTCTCTCTCTCTCTCTCTCTCTCTCTCTCTCTCTCTCTCTCACACACACACACAACCATTAAATTACACTTAATTTATAATATTTTATTTCACTATCATTTTTATCAGATTCAATGCATTCCTGTTTTTGTGTTGCAGACATTGTACCTTGCATCTGCTCTGATCAAGCGAGTGTGGAACACATGTGGTGCCACCCATCACCACGTCGCAGCCATACAGCAGAATATTCCAACCCACCTTCAGGCCTACACCGCCATCAGACAGGAGGATGAGGAGATGGAAGTCGGTAAGTCGCTTCTAGAGATATTATACAGCAGAACATCCCCATATACCTCCAGGCCTACACGGCCATCAGACAGGAGGATGAGGAGATGGAAGTCGGTAAGTCGCTTCTAGAGATATTATACAGCAGAACATCCCCATATACCTCCAGGCCTACACGGCCATCAGACAGGAAGATGAGGAGATGGAAGTCGGTAAGTCGCTTCTAGAGATTTTATACAGCAGAACATCCCCATACACCTGAAGGCCTACACGGCCATCAGACAGGAGGATGAGGAGATGGAAGTCGGTAAATTAAATGGAAAAGTTTACCATTTGCTATATCCCTGTCTGTTTTATTAGCCCATCCATCTGTTTTATTACTTGTACGAATTCAGTCGAATGTTCAGTGGTGGAAGTTACCGATCTTAGTCAATAGTAAAAGGGGAATAGCTCAAAAGTTGTTATCAAACTTTTCAACACATTGTTTTCCGTTTTGGTGTGTCAGCACAATAGCAAGAGTTCCAATCATTTCAGCATTTAAGGTTAGGGTTTAGAGCTATGTAAATGCTCGAATGGTTGGAACTTTTTCCAAAACTTTTACTGAGATTTGTAACAAAATTAAAAAAAGGTTTTAGGTATTACATTAGTCACTTTTTATCGGGCATATGCAGTTAACATAATTACTGTTTCAGCAGGTCTAGGTTGGAGTAGTATGATGTTAAAGTGTGTGAAATGTTTTTGATTTAAATAGGTCTAGGTTGGAGTAGTATGATGTTAAAATGTGTGAAATGTTTGTGATTTCAGCAGGTCTACGTTGGAGTAGTATGATGTTAAAGTGTGTGAAATGTTTTGTGTTTCAGTAGGTCTAGGTTAGAGTAGTATGATGTTAAAGTGTGTGAAATGTTTGTGATTTCAGCAGGTCTACGTTGGAGTAGTATGATGTTAAAGTGTGTGAAATGTTTTGTGTTTCAGTAGGTCTAGGTTGGAGTAGTATGATGTTAAAGTGTGTGAAATGTTTGTGATTTCAGCAGGTCTATTAGTATGATGTTAAAGTGTGTAAAATGTTTGTGATTTCAGCAGGTCTAGTAGTATGATGTTAAAGTGTGTGAAATGTTTGTGATTTCAGCAGGTCTAGTAGTATGATGTTAAAGTGTGTGAAATGTTTGTGATTTCAGCAGGTCTAGGTTGGAGTAGTATGATGTTAAAGTGTGTGAAATGTTTGTGATTTCAGCAGGTCTAGGCCAGCCAGGAAAGCACGACGTCAGCAGCAGTGAGAGTATTCATGAATCTGAAGGGGAACACACGAAGCAGGTGAAAAAAACAACTCATTTTAATATCTAATAGACTACATACATTTAGAAATAAAATAATTTATATGTTTGTGACCTGATGTGTGGTTGGTCTAGTATCAATCCTTGCCGATGGGCCTATTTAGCTAAGTCTTGTTCCGACCAGTGGATGACCAATTTGTTCATCTGTACATGATTGTTTATTGGGTATTTATTATGGAAAAAAATAAATCCATGCTTGAAACAGAAAACCCAGTAATGTTAATCAAATAATGTCATGGTGACACTGAAAGGAGGAATGTTGATAGAAGTATTGTACAATTTGAATGAGGATAAATTTTTGTATTCAAAAACTTAGGAGGGGAGTGTGGTGGTAAAAAATGTTCTTACCTCAGTGTTAAATGACCTTCTAAATTATTTTTTATTGGTTAAGTATGTGTAAAACTTAACTCAAATTAAATTGAAATTTTTACACAAAACAACGTTAATGGAGGCTGGGAAGGACTATAAAGAATTGTGTTTTTATTTTGACAGATTGACAGCAGTATGATTAAGAGTGTCGAAGTGGGTGAAAGTGGCAGTATCCACCACTGTTGTCACCACCACCACAAACACGTGACCGGTGAGTCGGAGAGCAGTGTCGGGATCGGGTCTGACTTCAGCGAGGAGTCGGAAATCGACGAACAGCTTGTCGCAAACGAACAATTGAAACGTTTACGCCAGATAAAGCTCGCCCAGGCTCACCACGCGGGTCTGCGAGGGGCGGGGAGCGACAGCGAGGTGGAGTGCAGCGAATCTAGCGACGAACACGAACATGTGAAGGCTCTGGTGGTGCATAAGAGAATCCACATGCACAAGGAACTGAAGAAGAAACACGTCTCAGGGCAGGAGGAGTCTGAGGGTGACAGCTCTGAGATGGAGGAGTGCTGTGAACACAGCCACGAGGATGAAGATTCAGAGTATTTGAACTCCGAGGATGAGGAGTTGATGAAGGAGGCGTGGCTCGTCAAGATCAAGCACTTGTGTCACCCCGAAAGTGAGGACAGTTCTGACTTTGACGATGAAGAGGCCAAGGTCATTCGCGATGTCAAGCTGCAGTGTCACGCGCGTGAGGTTGTTCAGAAACACCGGCGCAAGCAGCTCGAGCGACACAGGCAACAGCACCTACTGCACCAGGCGGCGCAGCTCGTGTTACAGAGACAGCACAAAATGGACGGGCGGCAGCAGGTGGTCGGGCAAGCCAAGTCGAACAAATCGTTTCCCGATGATATGGAGAAAGTGCTTGGGCAGAGTGATGAGAATCTGGAGAAGATAAAGGTTTCTGATGTAGGCAACACGTCTCAGGTGAGCAATTGTAGCATTTTCATTCTAATTCACAGGTCAGGTCATAGGGTTTTTCGTGTAGTGCACACTTATCGTGGATGCAGGTGTTGACGTTCGTCGGCTCTTCCCTACAGGACAAGTCTAATTCACACATTTGTTTTGGGTTGCGGATGGGGGTGAAAAGATGAATGCTTTTAACCACATAAAGATTTTGTAAAAATGTCCTTTGTTATAGTTCCTCAAAGTAACAAACATCTCATTAGCTATTTCTTTTTTATCATTTACTCTTGTGGTTTGGATGCAATTTTTATTTTATTTTACTCCGATCCATATGATTGGCTGTGGAGATGTTATGGGGGCGTGGTGGATTTATGTACTTCCTAATATATGGAAACTTTAATTCAATTAATATTTTATTATACTAATCATTAACTGTTCTTCTGGACTCATGGCCCACTTTATTGAAGTGTGTGCCTAGAAAAACATGCTTTAAAATAAATTGACATAAAATGAATGCTCTAATATGCTGTTCATTACTGCCTGTTTAATTTCAGGAGTCGCTGGACTCGGACATCGTTGTGACGGCGGCTGTGATGGAAGAGTATGAACGGCAGCACCACGAGCACACAGAGAAATCTGAGGGAGAGATCGAAACATTTGACTGCTCGTCCATCGTGCAGCACTTGAAGGCAGCTCACCGAAACAGACAGTTCCAGAGGTAACAGCAGGGCTTCTAGAATCTTTAAGAAAAAAGCCACTATACATTTACTAGCCATGATTAAAAATTCACTATCCCTTCTTTCAGTAAGTATCATTTCACTAATAGGAGTAATAAGATAGGCCACCTAAATAGGGAGATAAAGCTTAATAACCCTTAGATTTGGGGGTTTGGGAGGATATTCTTATTTACAAAATAGACTTAAATGAAGCATTTGACAACTTTTTTTCATTTCACTAGTCATCTGGCATGGCAATAGTTATTTACTAACCAAACATTGAATATCACTAGCCATGGGAGTTGGGCTACCATAATCTAGAAGTCCTGTAACACTATGTATTGTTTTTGTTTTTGTTTGTGTGTTTAACGACGCACTCAACACATTATAATTACGGTTATATCGGCGTCGGACATATGGTTATGTCGAGAAAAACCCCAGTGGTTAGCTGACGGGGATCGATCCTAGACCGACCGCGCATCAGGCGGGTACTGTACCACTGGGCTATGCTGACCGCTAAACACTATGTATTGCTTCACAGTTCTTGTAGTCCTGGGCCCCATTTTATTTAGAGAATAACTAACAAACTACAAAGAATTATGAATTGTCTGTCATGAGTAAATGAATGTTGTTTGGCAAGAATTATACAACGTTCATTCACATGAGACAGATAGTTTTGTAACTCCTCGTAGCGAGTTGGTGATTCTCTTTATTACCGATAATCAATTTTAACTTTTTTAATATAGAAATGTCTGCTATCTATAACAAAGATATTGGCCATTATGTCCTATAACTGTACATGCATTATATATGATGTAATGTAAGTGATGTCGTGATATAGCTAGGGTTTTTCACAGCCATGTTATAATACAAAATCCAACTTGTTGGATCAGAAAATTGTCTATACTAATAAAGCCGGTGCTTTTGTAAATAAGCAGTTTCATGTTTATGACCCAAATGAGTCACATTTTCCTGTACATTTCTTAGATCGTATACTGTATGTACAATCTGATACAATCTGACTCATGAATGGAATATTATATGCATGAAAGTGAAATTCTGGTTTTTGTAGACAACCAATCAAATGTCAGAAGCAGTCTGGACACTGCAGATATCAAAAAGAATATTACCCAGTATATTTGCGCCCATATGGGTAATAAATTGCAGTTGTGATGATGTTGAATCTTCTATATTGCAGTGAATATGCGGAGGACATTTTAAGTCCAGATGATGGCAGTTGTCACAGTTCTCACCTTAGCACAAAATCTGATAAAAACATGGCCGACTTTGAAGGGGAGGAAGGGATGAGTGAGGAGGAGCTTGCTCAGATCAACGCCCACGCCCACTACAACAGTCAGCAGATGCAGCAGCTGAACATGTACCAGAACATTCCACACTGTGAGTTAAGAACCAGTCTAGTATTTAATGTTATTTAAACATGTACCAAAACATTCCACACTGTGAGTTGAGAACTATTAGAGAAGTTCGACTGAGCTGACGTCACTTCGCCCCAAACTACACCACTGGACGTCACAAAAACTAAACAAAATGGCTGCCCCAGTTAGCAGGAATAATCATGGTTTTTCATTTATTAAAGTGTCGGTATGTGTTGGTGGTCCGGGTATGTATCTTTCCAATACGTAAGGCTCTTGTTGGAGTTTACTCTACCTTTAAGAACTAGTCTAGTATTTAATGTTATTTAAACATGTACCAGAACATTCCACACTGTGAGTTGAGAACTAGTCTAGTGTTTAATGTTATTTAAACATGTACTTTGTGTTGAGAACCAGTCTATTGTTCTTCCCACAGCAAACACTTATTTTTCATACTAGGGAAGTTATTTATTTCTGAGATTACGTTTTTCTAAATTGCAATAAAAAATATAATATTTAGCTTTTAAAAACCAATGTCATTTTTATTTTATCATTTCTTCAATCATGTTTTGTACTGTGTGTAATGTTTCATATGTTCATTGTTAGGCATTGTCCATCATCGGCCACCACAAAAAGACATCAGCATGCCGTCATGTCCTGACTCAACGTTTGATGATGTTTGTAAGAAAGGCAACACTTTGCTGTGGGATCTTGTGCAAGAAGACGTTGCTGTGAGTAGAACTCCTATTACTTATAGCAGAGGGGCAGGATGTATCCCAGTGGTAAAATTATCTCTTGATGTGCGATCAGTCTTGGATTGATCCCAGTCAGTGGGCCCATAGGGCTGTTTTTCATTCCAGGCAGTCCACCATGGCTGGTATATCAAAGGCCATGATATATGCTATCCTGCCTGGGATAGAGCATATAAAAGATCTGTTTTTACTAATGGAAAAATGTAGCAGGTTTCCTCTCTAAGACTATACGTAAAAAATTTAGATGTTAATTTGTTCATCATGGTTAGTAGTGTAGCTTGTAATATTGAGAGTAAGATTTCTTTGATAAGTATATCATAATATTCAAAGGACTCTGCTTATATCATTTTTGGGTCTGGATTTAAGACTGGTATAGAACTTTCACAGTGAATGAGGTGGCGGACAATAAATGTAAATAATAAATATTGAAAATAACACTGCAGTAAGCTACTGAGAATGGGTGTCATTACCAAAGGATGTTACTTTATTATTAACCTTTTGAATTCATTAACATTGTAATAACAAAGGTGGCCAAATGTGGGTGAACATGGCTTTCTTGACACCCCCCCCCCCCCCACCCCCAGCTGTCTCTCATATCCCTCTCCTACCAGCTTTGGCAGCCCTTTTAGCTGTTATATTTATCTTTATTTTTCAGTGTCAGTTGCCAGAAGGGTTAGCAGTGGAGGCGGAGAAAGCCCTGTGTACTCTGGTGTGCTACTCGACAGATAAACGAATCCGGACCAAGTTTATTGCAGCTTGCATTGACAATCTTGCTAGTCACAAGTGGGTTCTGTTTCCAATTTGCATCATTATGTTGTATGAGAAGCAAGCTTGTAGTTTTAGCCACAAATGGTACTCCAAGCCTGTATTCTTCCTAATGTTATGTGGTGACCCCATATATATCATTCAAATGTTGGTAAATGATGTATGTTATTTTTATTTTATTGTATGTAGCATTATGTATTTTGTTTGAGAGATATCAATATAAATGAAGGAGATATATATGTTTTTAATTTCAAATAATAAATTATAAGATAAATCAGTATAGTTACTTTCAGCAAAACCATCTGTACTGCAAATTACATGTATACAATGATTATTGTAAATTATATCCGTGCCATAATATACCTTAAATGTGAAACTGGTACATAATGCTCAACATTTTAATTGTAACACAAAGCATTTGTTGTGTGTGAGTTTTTGTTTGTTTTCAAAAGTTAATCTTTTAATTACTGGTATGATTTTTCTTTCTTTTTTTCTTGTAGATCTGTTGTGGTCTC
>JAECMU010169925.1:0-13709 GCA_016106625.1 Dracogyra subfuscus
TTGATGGTAATTTGTAAAGCATTATTGTTTTAATTTACACTGCACTTTTACCACCAATAAAACATTTTTTGAGATGGTATGGGTTTAAAATTTAATAAATTAATATGTTTTTATTGGATTTTATTTTATTTTATATTTATTAATTATGTTGGCGCTGTCAATAGAACATGGTTTATGTCTTCTGCTGCCAAATCTGTAGACATAGACGCAGTGTGTTTTGTCACATTCAGTTCAGTATCAGTCTTTCTTTTTTAACTAGTACCATACTCGCCAGACACTACAAGTGATGGTCGCCCAATGGACTACCTTTTTACAATTCTCAGTCGCCCTTAGCCAATAAAGTGCGATCGCTAATTTTCAACCCTGACTACCACCACCACCACTACCACTACCACCCACCACCACCACCCACCACCACCACCACTAATAAACAGTGCATCTAAATGCTAATAACAATAGGTTAGCAGGCCCGTACGCAGGATGTTTAATGGGTGGGTGCGAATTTCTGATGGGTGGGTGCGAATTTAAAATGGTTAAAATCAACATAAAAATAACCCCTCAAAACAACGATAACGTAACGTTATTTAAATTTTATAGAGAAAAGTGGACCTTTAGCAATTGGGGGTGGGGGGGGGGGGGAACTAGGGCGTGCGACTTTAAGAAAGTAGAGTTTTAGTTTAGGTTTCAATTTTTGTTTTATCAACTTATTGAAATTTGGACTGGAAATAAAATTAAAAGAAACTTAGCCAACTGTGTCATAACATAACATATGAAGAGTCAGGAACAACATTTGAAACAAGCATGTTCCAGGCCTCTGGATCTATAAGAAAGATGTGCTAGTAAATATAAATGTCCACTAGCCTACAGATTTTCCCCCTCAAATCTTATGAACATTTTACCCACATATAAAATAAACTATTTGAAAACCTGATTTTATTTGAAACTTTAAAAAAGGTGGGGAAATAACAAAAACAATTGTTTCAAAGAAACCCACTCAGAATATCTTGGCTGAAGTACGAATCAAATTATTGATGGCAGACGTATTCCAACTGGATTGATATTGGAAGTCCTTGGCTGATTTGACCACTTATGATAAGAACTGGTGACATCATGATAATTATGTTCATTAGCAACTTGTTTTTATGTTAAGAAACAAGTTATGGGGAAAATAATAATTCTTATTGTGATATATAGAAAACATTCTCTGATTGCAGTGCTAGCAGTGAATTGAATACTTACAATTTATTCAGAAATTAAAAAAAAAAAAAAGACTGTAACACCCACTTGGAATATTTTGACCAAAGTATGAGTACAAATCAAGCGTCACATATCACTTGTACAAAAATCTACTGTCATCGTAATGTTCCTATTGTATACTATATATTTTTGTATGATTCATATATTTAAAAAAAGGGCTTTTGAAGAAGTCATAAACATAAGAAAGCAGATTGTGTCACTGTTTGTCCATCTGTGCCACTTTTATTTTTCCGTACTTTATATAGTCTCAATCTATCAAGTTACTCAGCTGAAATTTTGTGTGTAGCTTTATCATGCAGCATACTGAAATTTTAAAATAACTTTGCTAGACAAAATAATATAATTGTTAATATAATTTTGATAGTATTTCAGTGTGTATCATTAGTGCACCATGGGGTTTTGTGAAGGTTTTGAAGTATTAAATCTGCTATTTTATGCCAAACAGGTTGGACAGTGAGTGTGGAGAGGGGTGGAGGAAAGATGTATTGAAATTTTAAAATAACTGTGCTGGAAAAAATTATTTAATTGCTCATATATTTCTGATAATAAAAAATAGTCCACGAGACGACTAATTGCTGCACATGCGCAGCTGGTTATTACAACCTTCTGACTGATTATGTAGGTGTAACGAACTATAGATGAATCGCGGAATCGTAACAATAGCCATGCAATCTTTTCCTTACCACACTTGCCGCGTTGTTTGTTAAGAGGCTTGTGCAGTGATCTTTCAAGTACAGCTAGTATTACGGTAACTGTTAGATTAATTAACTTGTATCATTATGACAATCAAACAATTAGCACACGCCTGGGTCTCGGCTTAGGGATTAACTTCGAACATATCGCAAGCAGACCGTTTGTAGACTTACGGGCATCGGCAACCTGTTTTAATTGATTGAACTAATCGTGTTGTGCTATCTGTGTAATATTTATTGGATGTTTCATTTTGTTTTTTCTATGGTATGTGAACATATGTAATATTTCAATTTTGTTTTCGTTTCATAATAAAGTATGCGGGTTTTTTTTACATATTCAAATTGTTTAGTAATAAACTCATGTCTCGTGAAGAAAGATTATGAATTTTGTTATTTATTTATTTTATTTTGCTACTCTTACTTTTAATACATAGCCTCCATCTTTTTCAACTTTCAAACTGATAACACGGAAATATCCGATGTTGACCGAATGCTTAGGTCAAACTACCCGATGGGTCGAACTCTTTCTCGAGCACCGAGGGTGTTCGAGCCAACGGGATTCTACTGTAGTTTTAAATGAGGATTTTTGTTTTAGGAGATTGAACATTTGGTAATTTTTAATTATGAATTAATTTGGTCTAAATTTAGTTCCTTGGTATAATGATATTACCTACATGTACAGCCATGAATGTACTTTTTCATGAAAAGAAAAAGAAACGAAGCATGCATAGAAAGAAATTTAGTGTGTGCTTCCATACCTACATTTGTTTATGTATGATTTTTATGAATGTAAATTTTTTATCACATGCCTTTAATCATTACCTTAAAAAATTACTTTCACATACAAATACCCTACAATTAAATTAGCACCCTGTTCTGTCAAAATCCTAGATAAAACACTTGTAATGATATAAAAGAAATTTTGTAATTGATTTCCAGAGGAAAAAATGTTTTACAAAAACCAGAACTGGATAAAGTTCTTGAAAAAAGAAAAGAAAGTCAGCGCATTCGTGAATGGGACGAGCAGAAGACAACTAACAAACGGACCAGCTTGGAAATGAAGTTGGAAGAGAGAGCAGCTAAAGTGCAACAGGTAAATATTGCAGTGGTTTGTGTTTTCATTAATTA
This sequence comes from Dracogyra subfuscus, assembly GCA_016106625.1. Lineage (NCBI taxonomy): Eukaryota > Metazoa > Mollusca > Gastropoda > Neomphalida > Peltospiridae > Dracogyra > Dracogyra subfuscus. The sequence continues at coordinate 3,078 of JAECMU010169925.1, forward strand.
TTTAATTATTATTATTATTTAATTAATTAATTAATTATGTAAAATTCTGCTAATTTAATTGATTGACAATATTTGTTTAATCCATCATAATACATAACATATTATTAATCTAGACATAATATTGACAATTTTAATGAAAGTCACTGTAAGAGTTAAATGTATTTGTCATCTTTAGTGTCTTAATAATATGCTCACTGTTTTAGGATGAAGTAAAGACCATGCAGCCAATAGCCGAAAACCTGGAAGCACAAAACACTCCTGAATTCCTCAAAATGCACAGGAGAATAACTGTGAAATCAAAGAACGAGAATTTGTAAACTTGTGTATCTGCATGGTGTCCATTAACATGACTTTCTCAGGCCATCATAATGTTGATACACACTGAACACTTAAACCCAGCTTAAGGTTAACTTGACTGTATCTATTTAGCATCCCACAAGACAATTTATGCAGCAAGTTTTGTGTGAATGTAATTTAAGTTTATGTGGTGGTTGTATTTAAAATTCTCTCTCTTTCTCACTCTCTGCTAATATTCTGTCCATCATTCCATTAGTCTGTGTTTTGCTAGCAAAACTTACAGTAGTGTGTGGTAACTATTTACCAATAGGTATAATGCCAAAATGTTACCTTGAGAATGAATTGAATCCAGTTTTGTCAAATTATATCATTAATAGATAACTTTTCTTTGATTTATTTTATGAATGTATGAAAATATAATTTCTTTAATCAATGAGTAATATCACATATTTCATATTAATGTATGTAATAATCTGATGTCTTCCATTATATCCAATATTTTTTATTTTACCAGAATGTTTTATAAAATGTAGGTGACCAAAACAAGATTTGATATTGTCCAAACTAAGTATTTTTGATCTAGGTCTCTGGTCTGAGGGTAGAATATACACACATGTACAGTATACATGTACCAGACATAAAATGCATTTAATAAACAATTTTTTATATTTTTATTTTATTTATATGGCTAAAGTTTATTCAGATATAAATATACTGTCATCTTTGAATGTCGGCACACTGTATTAAAAATCCATAGTTTATAAACTGTCAGTAATAATCTGTAGTCCCATTCATTTGTATGTATTGATTCAGAAATTAATTCAGTTAACACTGTGAGTCATAAGAAAATATGTTGACATAATTTTCTGCAGTTAAATACAAAATTATGGACCATATATACTTAGCAATGAACAAAGTAGATTTCATGCATGTATGAGAAAAAACATTTAAAAAAAAAAGTTGTTTAGATTGATTCCTGTATGATTCTTATAATTGTTTGCATTTGTTTATTATCTTAATCTTTAGTTAATTTTTCAAATGCATTGTAGATGTTGCTCTTGAAATTGTAATAATGTTTTGAATTAGTAAAGGAGTCTAATAAACATATGACTGCACCATCTGTGATAAAAGTATAGATGTGGCCCAACAGTGTTCACAGAAAACATTTAAAATGACATGGAATTTCAATGTGATGTTGTACATTGTTTTGACACTTGTTTGTTTTAATAGTTAGTAACATGCAAGCTTTGATTATTTTATCAAAAGCAATGTGTATTTCTTTTGGTCATCTGTGTATTTTATTTTAATGATGAAATGATAGTTTGACTATATTTTTAAAAACATAACTTTTAAAAATAGGAATGTAGTTTCTATTTTAGTCAGTTTATATAACAATTCAAGATTCCAGTTGTCAGATATATCTTTGAGCCAAAATATGTAGACATCATAAGTCTAATAATCACTGGCTATCAAAAATAATTTGCTATTTTTCATCAAGGGTACCCTTTTTTATATACACTTGTACCTTGTTATGTTTAATAATTTAATTCCACTAAGGAATTAAGTTACCTTTTGCAGTTACTAAGGGGGAAAAACATTTTATTAATTAAATAAATTTATATATTTTGAGAGAAAGAAAAATAGTTAAACTTTTCATATTTTCAACATATTTTCCAAAACTACTTTATCAATTGTAACCAAAGTTATAGGGAAGGTTCCTTGGCATATGAAGAAACAGAGGTATGGATTTGTTCATTTTGACATCCAAGGAGCCTGAGGGCAGGGTGTAAAAGAATTTCTTTTAAACAAAATTACTTTCTCTTCCCGAAATGCTATAACCAAATAGTCTTCATATATGAAAAGGATAACAAATGGTTTATATAAATTTGTTAACACCCCGATTAGTACATGTAGTTGTTTACACAAATATATTTAAAATAATTTTGTTGACTTCTCCAAAATGACGACACCAATTTTAGTCAAATTCATTTTGGCACATGGAGACACAAATTTGTGAATTTGGTCATTCAGACCTCCCCACCCAGGGGCCAGAAGTGTAGGGCCAAAAAGGAAATTAAGTCAGTTTTCTACTTCCAGAAATGTTATAACTGAATAGTCTTCATATATGTAAGGGTCAGTAGATGGATCATCTCTGTCATTAATGTTGGGTCCCCCACCACATTTGTCCTCTGGGAGGGGGTGAAGTTTACTATATACATGTACCTGTTGTTACATAGAGAAATACATTTAAACTGATGTTTCTTTGACTTATTCTTCAAAACTGCTTTAGCAATTCCAACCAAATTTTTGGGGAGCTTCCTTGGCACATGGAGAAACATGTTCGTGAATTTGATTTGCTGATCCATAGTGATTCAATTGGTGGGACCCAAAAGAGGAAAGTTAAACCAATTTAAATAAAAGTCTTCCAACCAAATTTTGTTGCAGGCTACTTAAAATAGCAAAGAAGATAAAAAGAAATATAACATATTTAGTGATTATACTTTGTATGAAATGAAGAAAATATGTAAGAAAAACAAAACAAATACAACAGCAACATGTAGTCAAATAAATTTCAATAAACACCAAAACAGCTCTTCTCATATGTTTTGTCCGAAGACAAAATGTATAGTGAATTAACAAAAATAAACAATGATCTGTTGTGGATGAATTGTCCTAAGTTATCAATTGTTTACATTCTGCTTCTGGTTAGCTTTTATTTGTAGATTGACGAATCATAGGTCATTTCCAGAATACTGAATGCTTTTACAAACATTAAACCAAACCCATTGACCTCGGGGGTTGGGTAAAAGCTCTGGGATATATGAGGTTTTGCTAAGTTGACACCGATGGAATTGTGATCTAATTTCAGTGTGATTGTTCACATTACTTGTTGCCTTTCCATGAGTGGACCAGAATGAGTTGTTTGGTGTTCTGTACAACTCTCCTCTCGCTACTCATCCATGTTAGATTGTTCTGTGATATGCTTCCTGATGTATTCTTTTGAACTTTCCTATGGAATGCCTTTACATGGAATTGGAATTTCTTTATTATTATATTAAATAGTAACAGCATATACATGTATACACATACACACACGTTACAGAAAATATGTATAATTCCTGAACATTTCAGAAAATATGTGTAATGTTTGATTCACTCAGGAAATGTATGTAATTCTTGAAAATTCCATGAATAACACATATTTCCTGAAATCTGATGGTGTAAATTATACATATTTCCTGAAATCATTCTGACAAGAAAACCAATAGTATTTAAAGAGTAGTTTGCATCATGTCTGACTTGAAATGACAAGAGCAATATGTTTTTTTTTAAAAGGTACATTAGGATAGGTCAGTTTCATATATTCTTCTTCTTTTTTTATTATTATTATTTTTAAAAGTTATATATTTAATGTTTTTAATTTTCTTTTTTTTAATACTAAATTCACCCTTAAGGGTCCAGATAAAATGTTTTGTAGGTACACTTTACACCTACATATTAATAAAAATAAATTGAAATTAAAAACCAACAAAAGAACAATAGTGTCCCCCCTTTTTTTTCTGGATACGGTTTGGTTCCCAGTAACACTCTGTTTTTTGGTGCCTTACTGTAACTTCATTTGAAATTTAAAAATGGTAAATGCAACAGTTTTTTAATTGAAAAATAAAGTTGTCAGTATTATGCTGGTAGGTAGCTGTATGATGCACAGTGGAAATTCATTTAATTTGTGTAAAAACATTTGTAACAAGTTAATTATTACTGTGACGAGTCCATTTGTCAGTAAATTTACGAATGAATATTCTACATGTAACCTTGAGCAGGACCATGTCTTCTCTTGTTTGTTTGATTATTGCCTTTAAAAAACACACTTTGAATCGCTTGCTATTCATCTGAAGCTCACACCTCATGACATCTGCAGGTGTCGTGGCCACCATCTTTATGGGAAGAGTCTAGTGATTAATTTAAAACAACAGGTGACGTGTACTCAGATCTGCTGCATTTCACACATATAAATATAGATGCCTCATTTTGTATGGATTTATTTTTTAAATGTTCATGTGTTCACTCTGGGTTTTTGTTTTGTTTATAACACTGTTTTTTTTAAACTAATATATGTGGGGTGCAGAGCACAACTTTCTGATTATCATTTTTTTAATTTGGTTTAGGAAGATTTAAAACATGAAGTTTTGACAGTATAACAAGGTTTTTCATCTACCATCAATGGATTATTTTAGATCACATAAATATGTTAGAAATATATTTCTGACTAATAAATTCTACATTCATCTTAAGCATGATGAACTAAAGCAGATTGAAGTAGCCTCCAACAAGCTGTTTAATACAGTCAGATCTCATTACATCAACCATGTTTGTAGTCCCTTTGGCCATTTTGTTGTTATATTTAATTTGTTGTTGTAGCAAATTTGTTCTTTTCCATAATGACTGACATAAGCAAAATTACTGCTTAATATCATAATTGTAACAGAAAACTGAATAGCATTTACATAATTAATCCTTTGCAATTATTATCAAAAACTACATGAAAAAAGTACATGAATATGTAATAAAATATGTTTAAAAAAAACATTATTACCCCCAGTGGCCACTCTTAATGGGGAATATAGAAATTATAATTTCTTGCTGAGAAATTATTATGCATTTGGTATAATGTACACAATTATTGGCCGATTGACGCTTACGTACCAATTACTTTGTCGGTACGAAACAAGATGTTATGATTTGGCAAACCTACATAATGGCGTCGCATAGTTTAATGAGTTTGCATTTACACTTCTGTTTTTATTGTTAAATTTGTAATAAAATCTTATTTAAATACAGTTCATTACAGATGTTTCGAACAATAAATAACGTTTTCTCCTTTTTTAATTATCGGTGAACATGAATAACTTGCAAACTTATAGGAATATTGAGAACAGTATGTAAAATGATGTACATCGCTTCTGTATATATCTCTGATACATGTTCTGTGCTATCTTTGATACACATACTGTGCTATCTTTGATACACGTACTGTGCTATCTTTAATACACGTCCTGTGCTATCTTTAATACACGTCCTGTGCTATCTTTGATACACGTCCTGTGCTATCTTTGATACACGTCCTGTGCTATCTTTGATACACGTCCTGTGCTATCTTTGATACATGTCCTGTGCTATCTTTGATACATGTACTGCTATCTTTGATACACGTACTGTGCTATCTTTGATACATGTACTGCTATCTTTGATACATGTACTGTGCTATCTTTGATACACGTACTGTGCTATCTTTGATACATGTACTGCTATCTTTGATACATGTACTGTGCTATCTTTGATACATGTACTGCTATCTTTGATACATGTACTGTGCTATCTTTGATGCATGTACTGTGCTCTTTGATACACATTCTGTGCTATCTTTGATACACGTACTGTGCTATCTTTGATACATGTACTGTGCTATCTTTGATATATGTACTGCTATCTTTGATACACATACTGTACTATCTTTGATACATGTACTGTGCTATCTTTGATGCATGCACTATGTTATCTTTGATCATTGATTGGTTATTTAATTCATTACCGCATCTTTGATTATATAAATGTGGTCGTAAAGAGATTTTGAGAAATCCAATGTATGTTTGTTCCTATAATTTGGTGTTGGTAGGTGTGAACTTTGGTGTAATGAGCAGAATAACACTGATATTTTTGGTTGCGTCGTAGTTATTATAGTTGTAATGAGGTCTGACTGAATATATATATGTTAAAACTTCAATGTACAGATGTAATCTCAACTATACCTTTTAAAGTACAAACATATTTATTGTCCTATTTAAAAATACTTTTATTATTATCTTCATTCACACAGTTTCATAAAATGCAGTTGCAGTTCTCTCTTGTGTTGTTAAATCACATTATGTAATGGTTGCTGTACACAAACAATAGTTTTATTTGCTTTTTTTTTTTTTTGGTCATGCTTGGTAAGAGATATTAACATTTTGAATAATGTTTTAGCCATATGAAATCAAGTTTAGAATAGAAGTATGATTTAAATGATAATGCTATTGATCATTTTGCTGAAATGTATGGCAATATATTAATCCATAAACCTTTTGAGATGTATGTTACACACATTTGTGTGAAAGTTGTCTCAGAGGTGCATAATGTTAAAAGTATTGATTATTTTGTGTTGTCAAATGTGAAGATATACTATGAACTAGATGCCATAAACAAATTGTAACCAAATAATTTCATACTGTAGCAAAATAAATCTCTTTCTTTTTTTTGACTGGAGAATTTATGGATAAGAGGATAACCGACAAAAACATTGCTATAGCCACTTTGTTTTGTTCATTTCCAACTGTATCATAAAGTCTTACGCTCTACATGAAAAACATAATCCATCATAAGTTTTGTAAATCAAGCAAAATAACTAGACTAATGTAGGCAAATCAAGGAAGTAAATGTATGATGAATTACCATGATAGCATTTACAACATATTTATTATTATAAGGAATTTCATTTTTGTTAGATTCTACCTGATTATCTACAGGATACTTAACGAGCTCAGAGACAATACTATTTATCTTGTATGAGTGAATTGATGTCCTTCCCGACCTTCAGAAAGGAAGGACAATATCAGTTTACGAGTGCAAGATAAATGGTATTGCTGAATAGTGAATTGGGTGTTCTGTTTATTACCCATTATCAATATTTATCATTTTATGGTAGATTTTCAAACGATACTGTTGTTAAAAACAAGTTTGTAAGTTGAGGACAAGAGACATCATTGCATCATAGCTGTGACGTATGTACCACTGATGATGTAAGTTTGATGTAAGTTAGCTGTTTACATGACTGCCACCATGGAAACTATTCTTACACGCAATTAACCATCTATAGTGAAGCATTGTTTATGATGTCAAAACGTATCAAAGGGAAGAAATGGGGTGTTTTCTTTCCAAAGGGAAAGATCTTTTTTCTTTGCGTGCTTCATTCTGCCCATATAGGTAATAATAAGGATTGATTAATGCTTATGAATGCAACTTAGTAAAATAAGTACATCATTAGTCACTTATCTCACCTCTACAATTTTATAACTTGTTAGAATGTCAATTAAAGTTAGTCTGTTTTGTTTAACCACACAACTGGAGCACACTGATTTATTAATCATATTGGATGTCAAATTTGGTAAGTTTGTCTCATAGCTTTAGAAACAAAACCACAACATTTGTCCAACTACAACATGGGATCATTTATATGCACTTTCCCACAGTCAGGACGGCATGACCTTTGATGTACCAGCCGTGGGGATCCCATATGTTTACATTTAGCTTTGGTTGTATGTTGTCTCATTATGTTTATTTAATATGTTGTAATTTCATAAATACATGAGATAACATTTTCTAATTATTCTATAAAATTGTAGAGGTGAGATAAGTGACTAATGGTGTACTATTAGTTATTACCCCAGCGGGCACTCAGAACCGGGGAAATATAAATTATAATTTCCCTAGGGACTTATTATGTATTGGTCTAACAAACAGTACTATTGGACAATTTGACGCTTACAAACCAATGGCTTTGTCGGTACTAAAGATGACGTCATCACGATTTGACAAACACACACAATGACATCATGTAGTTTAAAGAGTTTGCGTTTACGGCTCTCTGTTTTTGATGCAATTCATTATAGATTTTGAAGCAGAATAGAGAGAACTTGTGTTTTTGAAAATTGTCTATGAACGTGATTAAATTACAACGGTATAGTAATTCTCAGAACAGTGCTTAAAGTGGTTTACATCGTTCCTATACAGGTCGGCCTTCGTGCATGTGCATGGAAAATAAAGTTTTTTAGAGAAAAAATAGCTGAGGTAATAAATAGAATAACAAACTCGGTACCAGTTATTATCAAATTTATGTCCCTCATGAAATAATTTTCATTTGTCACTCGCTAAAGCTCGTGACAACTGAACATTATTTCACTCGGAACATAAATTTGATAATAACTGGAAACTCGTTTATTATCCTCTATTTAATATGTTGTCATTTCATAAATACATGAGATAACATTTTCTAATTAGCCAGAGTAGAAGTTTGGACTTCCTATCCTTCTAGAACAGAAGGAATGGATCACACAAAATGCAAATAAACTAAACAAAGAGTACAGAATGGAGACAGAGTTTTTTCAGCCACATCTGAGACATTGTATGGGAGAGTGTGTGATTTAACATGGAATGACCTTCCTGATAACCTGAATAACTGCATTTTATTTTGGACCCCTTTTTCATAACCTTGAAATTCATAGGTACGTGTTCATTATGAATGTCCAAGGATGAAAGATAAATAATTAAACGTAATACATCTGGTATGCTGGTCAACAGTTAATGAGTATTAGGCACTAGATGCATATGTTTTGTACATTTAACCACAAAACCTGCATTTATGGTCATGCCTTTAACACTAAACAAATGTGAATATTTTTTTATGAGAACCATTTTCTTTGTTGGATCATGAATAAGGTGCTAAAAGCAATTTTTCTGCATTCTGTACATCATGAATAATGATTTAATCAGTTTATGTTATTATGTAATAGAATATATGAAATAAAATACATATCAGCATTTTTAATCTTGCTTTCTTGCACTAGTATTATTTTATTGTGCAAGCACTCTATTCAAAAGGATAAACATTGATTTTAATAATATGCATTGATATCAGTAAGTGAATTCTTATTTTCAGAACCTTTTCCAATTTGAATTTGGTTACTGGATGCAAATATTTGCTTAGCCATGAGCCAGTTTTATGACTTGAATCGTAATATTATACCAGTCAAAACATATACACAGCTGTAAATGAAAAGAAAATATTTTGATATACTAGTATTCTAAATATTGAATTAAAGAAACTACCGTATACGCAAATATTTTCGCAGCTAAAATAATTCGCGATAGGGTTTCCATTGTACATTTTCGCGAGGAATTATTTTCGCGACTGTGTCCCCTGATAATAAAATCAAAATTATACATATTTCATTTGGCAAACTCTTTTCAGTGATTTCACACACACTTGGACATGTTACCATGCTGTCGGCGAGACGTCAATGTTGTATGTATTTGTTTTGTTTTTTAACGACGCACTCAACACATTATAATTATGGTTATATCGACGTCGGACATATGGTTATGTCGAGAAAACCCCCAGTGGTTAGCTGACGGGGATCGATCCTAGACCGACCGCGCATCAGGCGGGCACTGTACCACTGGGCTAAGCTGCCTGCTATGTTGTATGTATGTCTGATAAGACGTTATCGATGGAACACGCACATGCAATACAGAAAATCTTTTGTATCCATGAAAATTATACCAAATCAGAAATAAATTAGCACATAATTAAATTTGCGGTTCTATCAACATATTCACGATTTTCGCGGTATATTTTATTCGCGAACATTTTTGCGTATACGGTACATGTGTATAGTATAATGTACATACATGTATACATTGTATGTTTATAACAATTGTGATACAGTGGACTCTTGTCTAAACCAGATTCGAGAGTTGTCGATCATTCAAGAACCATAACTTTGGATGAACTCTGTCTAAACCGGTCCTCTCTGTAAACCGGACTATTTCGACGGTACGAAGTGAGTCCAGTTTAGACAGAGTCCACTGTACTACTTAATCATTTTGTTATTAGATTATTAATATTATATAACAATTTAATTAAACTTATTGGGTATATGTTTTGCATCTTTTTAAAATCCTTATTCTTTTGTTTTTGTTTATTTAACATACACAACTTAATAAAGCATTAAAAAAGTGTAAGAGTTTGATTAATGTCTTTATGATATACATATACTAACAAAAAGTAAAAGCTCTATACCTGTATAAACATATGGGACAGGTGGGGGATATTGGGCAACTGCTCCCCCTCCCCTGTGTTGGACCAACTACTTGTTCAGTCGAAACATTGACATTCTGACGAAATGAGCTGGCCTAAAAACATTTCTTCATTTATTTCCATCATTCTGTTGTGAATTGTGTTTGTAGACTGTTGCAAATTGCATTTCAGGACATACAATTTTCAAACCAATGTTTTCTTTTCTACTTAACTTGACCTCAAACAATGGCATATTCCCCTAGGCATCTTAGTTTTATACAAGTACATGTATAAGTGTTATTTTCAATCTTTTTACTTTATGTTCTAATAGTCGGCACAAAGTCTAATACTAATATGATATAGCAGAAAGTCTAATACTAGGGTAATACAGGAGAAAACCTAATACTAGTGTAATACAGTAGAAAACATGTACTAGTTTAATACTG
>JAECMU010169944.1:873-14422 GCA_016106625.1 Dracogyra subfuscus
CAACGTGATTATTTCTTGGATATGTATTTATAAGCCAGTAGACAATAATTATATGTCATAAATACTAAGGTCATTAATTGCTTCTCTCTTTTCTTCTTGGAGTAGCTCAGGCTAACATATTATTATTTGAGGTTAGCTATATTTAAAAAAAATAATAATTAAAAAATGCATTTCTGTCAACATTGGTCTAAACCATATGGGTATCCGCGTAACAAAGCGTGCTATTGGTCCTTAACCTCGATTTGTTTCGGTTGTTAGACATTTTTAGATTTTTAGACTGTCTCGCGGTTGCATGTATTTGCTACGCTCCGACACACGTGCAGTCAAAATATAAACAAAAATGATGGACACGACAGAGATAAGCTCAGAAATCACACCTGTGAAAGCAACGTAATGTATTATTTTTGTGTAATGATTACCTTTACCACCAAATAATGCCAATATGCTACTAATAAATTGAAGAAACTATAGGCCTCGAATTTAGGCTGAGTAAAAATTTAGCAAATTAGAATTTAGATTGCAACAATCATTCATTCATTATTACAATGCAGCTGAATGCTAGTTCATCAAGATAAACTTTAACTAGCAACAATGCAAGGCCATTTGGCCCAGACCAATGATTGAATGGAGATTTTGTTTAGGGTATTACAGCCTGGTGCCAGATACTGAGATAGCAAGGCAACAAGACAAACTTTTAACTGTTAACAAGTGAATTGAATTGATAATTTATATAACAAAACAAGCACGCATTCATAATAAAACAACTTTAAGGATAAATTAATGACCAGTTGCCATGATATCCCCATTCCCTGTCTCGAGTCAGACCCCCGACCCTATTGGAGACCGGACTCTGGATAGGCGTGTTTGAAACCCTAGTGGTATATGGACACGTTAAACCAGTTATTAAGCTACGCTAAGTTGCCATGAGTAGGTAGGCATACCATGTAAAATAAGGCATGCCAGTTAAAGGCAGTTTGTCCATGAGACTGTTTGATTTTGAGGGCATTGGGGCATATGACTAGGGTATTACGGCAATTTACATTATACACGATTGCTATTTTAAATAGCATCGATTAAAATCAAATACCTACCTGCATCTAAATAATCACCACTTGTCAATATCGAAAGAATCCTGTTGCTGTCACATCTCAAGCCATAGGATTTCAAATTTCATGGGAAACACTTTTTGGGATCCGTGTCCTGAGATCATGGGAACCCATCGGAACCTTTTTTTAGGTTCCATGAAAACAAGTTATGTGAACCCAGTTCTTATACTATAATGCAGTGGATTGTCAAGATGCTATGCAGATTGGGTAATATGTTCGAATCTTGCCAACTGACGTATTATTTTTAAATGACAACAAATAAAGGTTCCAATCCAGCCAACTGACTGTTCTGAGGCTATGTGTCTGTTCTTGAATAAACTAAATGTAGAGATTCATCATAGATGATTATTATATATGTTAATAAGTTTAATGATGCCCAGTAGTTCTGAAAATCACTAAGTCCCAAACTGGCCATTTACACCATCACCGATATACACCGACTCACGGTGAGAGCTGAACGCAATATACATCGATCTGTTTGCATTACGGCCAATTCTGGGCTGAAAACGTTGAGTCCGCCAATGCTACCCCGTGGAAAGAGACACGTTTTCATACTCAATATTTTCAACACAGCTGCACCTCTTCCCCTCCCCTCCACATTACATATGCATGCTATACTGACAGCTACATAAATATAACAGTTTACGTCATTTTCGCCCTTAATGAAAAGACAGGAAATAGTACTCAGTAATAGTAGAGCTTATTCCATTGTCACCTTCAGTACTCAAGTGCGTGTGTGACATCGGCAATAAATTTAATAGCGACACTACAAATAATTAGCGCCAGTGATTTTGGTTCATATGTGCAATTTACATATGGGTCATTTATTCATTGTTGGAGCAGATGCCATGATTTCAATGTTACAATTTTTGGTCAGGTTTGGTTTGAGCCCGTTGTTGAACTCCGAATCGGGTTTACTCAAACGCTATGAAGTATGGCAAACACTAAAATCTGAATCGGGTGTCGTGATTGTGTTGAAAACTATCTCCAGTAGTTTTATATGAGAAGCATTATTATTTGTATAATATATATATATATATAATTTTTTTATCAACATAATAATCATGGGAAACGATATTTCGGTTCTGTGGTTTTGTCTTATCTATAGGACGCTTTCCGATCCAGGCCTTGTTATGTACACATTAAACTGGCATGTGTTATCTATCGATGGAATATACTTGTAAGGTTATAAACATTTTATTTATTGATATTTGTAGTTAATTGAATAAGGTAATAGATCAAATAATAAAATTGATTGTGGGCCTGCAATGCGTGTGCGTTGTAGCCATTTTCCTGTTAATAGAACGCTTTATGATCCTTCAAGGATATATAATAACAGTGAGCATTATGGCTTGAAAATTGATGGTAAGCAATAAACTGCTTTCCTGAAAACATGTACAGATAGCTGAGGTGTGTATCCAGGACAGCATGCTTGAATATAAGCACAAAAATAACTTGAAAAGAATGACTGGAAATGCCAGTCGGGAAATAATAATCAGTAATACAACCCCAGTCCTGCTTTGATCTCTGTAGATGGATTGACCCATCTGGTTTTTTCTTGCAGGGCTCGCCTTACCATAAAAATGTTCCAGTGTCTTGTTCACTATCCTGTCTTTAAAAATTGCATGCATTAAGGTAGTACTAAAGCAAATAACTTCCGGCTGGGTCAAAGTTCGAGGTGCACCGAACTTTTGATAGAGAAGTAAACACTACAAGTCCTGTGATTGGTTATAAATGTGAGTGTGTTGGTTGTACAAAATAATAGTTTTATCTGGGTAAAACAAATATGCAATTTTATTTCATCTAGTACCAATGTGTCAAGTAGCCTTGTGCTTGAAACATGTATAGGGTACCTGTAAAAAAAAAAAGTGCTCAGATTTTGTGCGAAACTAGGGTAGTCATAGACGCTACCCGTTATCTCAGAACCGAGCAGCTTAACCCCCAATTTTCTCTGGATCACTTGAAGTGTGAGGGGTGGTAGTATTTATATCTGTGGCGTTTATGTTGATTGATACGCTACAGGTTGGAGTTTTAGCCACATATGTTACTATTGTCGTCTATGGGATTTGATTTGGTGGTATACACCCTTAAAAGACTCTGTGCTGATAATCTTCTTTTTTCTTTCAGCACACCATCATGTTGTGTGTGTAAAGAAAACCCAGTGAAGTACCGGTGTCCTCGCTGTTTTGTCCAAACCTGTGGCCTGGTCTGTGTGAAACAACACAAGATAGATGCAGCATGCAGTGGCATTCGAGACAAAACTGGTTATATCGCAATGAAAAACTTCACTGACACCAGTCTTCTTAATGGTAAGTATTAGCCTACCAAATATTTTTTTACTGACATGGATTCAGGGAGAATTTGCTAAATATCAAAGTGAGTAAAAAATCCTGGCAGAGACTGACATGCTAACAAGGATCAAAATTAATTTATTCAAGTGGGAAGCAAAAATTGCTTCTCAAATTTTAGTTTGGAAGCAAATGTTAGAAATTGAAAAGCAGTTCTAGAAAGTAGACTTGAAATAAAACAAATTAGTAGACTTACAATGTGAGTGTTTTCAACAACAATGCTGAAAGCACTAGGCAGATTATGACGTGTTATGAAGATGAGGAATTCTGGGTAAACTGAAAAAAATAAAGCATATCTTTCTTATAAAGTCATATGCATAGCCCAGTGGTACAGTGCCCGCCTGAAGCGCGGTCGGTATAGGATCGATCCCCGTCAGCTAACCACTGGGGTTTTTTCTCGACATAACCATATGTCCAATGCCGATATAACTAATTATAATGTGTTGAGTGAATCATTTAAAAAATAAAAAAAATAAAAAACATAAAGTCATATTGATCATCAAACCTTGCATGCATATACAACTTGGTCTATTGCCTCCCATACCTAGGTCACTATGACCTATTTTTAACACATTACAAAACATTAAAAGATATCCTTGTCCGGGCCATATATATTTTTTAATCAATTCCTATAGGATCATCAAACGTAGTATGCAAGTACAACATAGGATTTCTGCATGTTGTGTATCACACTAATGAACATTAAAGGAAATCCTAATGAGAGCCATATCTTCCTTACACTAATTCATATAAGATGATCAAACATGTAAGTACAACTTGGGAATGTGTTTCTTTCCATAACACAATCTATTTTTGGCAGGCTGTAATCATCCCATCCCTAGGGAAATTTTATTGCCACTGCTGCTTTAGAAAATGTAGAGTGAACATACCTATGATTTACATTTTTGATACTTTTAATAGTCTTTTATTTTCATGTGAAAATACTATTACTAGTTTTATTCATTTGTGAAGTTTTAATTATTATATATGCTACATGTGTTTTGATTGTGAATTTGTTGCAGATTACCGGTTCCTGGAAGAAGGTGGTAGAAGGTCAGATAATGCAGGAAGAGATTTTCTGCCGAAATGTAAACGAATACCAAAGCGGGTAATGACATTTGTATATATTTGTTTTATTATTTAGAAAAAAGTGCCAAATTCTGACCATCAGTTTTATGTAATCATGTAGAAAATTGTTGATTTATAATAAAAAAATATTTTCATGCTCACAAATCCTGATGAAACATATAAATCTTCTTTAATTTTAAGACACACACACACACACACACATATATTGTAATTATACAAGTGTCTCAGAAGAAAAAGGGTAACAATTATTTTTTTGTTTTCAGTTGCATCAGCTGATTCGTCAGGCCAGACACCGAGGTATTGATCTTAAACTGTTGCCTTATCCCATGACCAAGAGGAAAATGAACTCTTCCTTTTACATGTTCAGGTATTTAAAACACTTTAATTATCAAAAATACTTTTAATATCTTTAAATGTTCATGAACGTTATTTTAATATGTTCAGGTATTATTATTATATAGTATTTTTAAAATATATATTCAGTTTTGTTTGTCGGTAATGTACAATGATAGTGTTTTTTCGAAAGAATGGTTTCAGTGATGACAATATTCAGAAAGTGTCACGGTTTTTAATAGTGTTAGCTGGAAAGATTACTTTGACCTGTACTGTATCACCTTGCAGGATATATTCATATTTTGTCTCTCCTTTACAAAATGATAAGACAAAGTATATGTACGGGGCATTACTTCGCTGATGGTGGTGGTAGCATTAACTTTGGTTTATCATTACACCTATGGATGTTCATCACAGTGCATGCGAAAAAAGAAATTAAATTAGAATGTTAATTGTATTTTTTAAATCAGTTTTTATTATTTTAAAGTTTAATCTTTTTGTTTTTAACATGCATTGACATGACCATCTATGGATGCAATTGTCAGTGACTTTGAATAAGACAAGACATATAATTCCATGGAATTCCTGTTGGTGCCAAGAACCTGTACGTCAAGCTTCATGGTTGTTATATGTGTAATGGTATAAGAACACTTGGAACTATGAAAATAAGTCTAAAATGCAGTACCACTTTGGTTTAAAGTGACAGAATCTAGTTTTTAAACACTAAGACACATTTTTCACTATTAAAGCCATTTTTTACCATTTAAATTAGAAATACTTACATTTTGTTATTTAGAAATAAATAAATATTCCTTTTTGTACACCTCACATGGTTCTGGTCATCCACACTTTTCTAATGCCCCAAATACTTTTTTCATAATTCTTAAAACGCACGTTCGTCTGAGAAGTAATGGTTATCAAAATAAGCTCAAGTTATTTTTAGACAGTATTTCTCCATTTAAACATCAAAGACTTTAGTCTCTCTCTCTGTAATAACCTGATCCAGATGTGTCGTGGGTTTATTGATTAACTAAATATAGAGTACATTTTCACAGCGTCTTTACATTTAATAGCCATTATCATCATGTTGCTTTTTTCATATTCTGTTTTCTACTGTTATTATGGGTTCATGATAATAAGATATCCTATAACCTATTAATGCTAAGTGTAGATGAATTGAAGGGAGATAATATTTTTATTTCTTTTTGTTTTAGGACAAAACAGATATTGTGGCATGTAGAATGGTGTTTTCCACAAGCTGGAGAAACATACACAGACAAACAGTAAGTAAACCTAGGATGTAGGTTGTGCTCTTAATAAATACCAAAGTAAACTCTGAAAAAATCTCATCTTCTTTTGTTTTCTCGTATGATCTTTAAAAGTTGCATTTGCCAGATGTATTAATAAAAATACACATTTTAGTGTGTATCTGCAGTGTGTGCTCAGTAATCTATGTGGGGTCATACACTCAGGAAACAACCCTGGATCACACCCGTGAGGTGGATGAAACTTGGTTATAACAACATTTTTAACCATTGAACTATATAGTACTTAATTTAATGTGTTTGTGATCATCCTGGTGTTTGTATTTGCTAAAGCTACATTTTACACCAAACAGAAAATGTGATGTGTATAAAACACATTTTTTAACAAATTGTTGTCATTATACAGATCATTGAATGTGCATGGGGGAAAATTACTCTTTTAAAGTATGTGTAATCTGAGATAGAGTGTTTTACCCATGACTGTGTTCATGTATAACATTTCCACCTCCCCACTGAGCCTAGCGGTGCACTCTGTGTTGGAGCCGACTCTGGCTTGAAAAATCTCACATTGTCTCAGGTGAGATACAAACCCAATACCTACCAGCTTCAAGTGTGATAGTATAATCACACCACCACCAAGGCCAGTTTTAGGAGGTTTTATTTTGGATGTGGGAAGTTTTGTTTGAGAAAGAAACCTTTTTGCTGACAGTGTTTACTCTTGCAGTGTGAAAGAATGCACTCCTCTGGATGAAGAACTTGATAAATACATACACCCGACCAAATCCGATCCTATCAAGCGACACAAGCTGCAGAAATATGTCAGTGCTGGCTTAGAGTCATGTCAGTTGTATCTCAAGGTGGAAGGGCTGCCTGCAAATATGATCAGGTATGGTTGGACAATTACTTTGTGTTATATATCTTAACATTTTCTCTAGGTTTTAGACCAAAAAAAGTACTAATTCGCAAAGTATTTTAAATCTAAACATCATTAAAAATAAAACCATAAACAGATAAAGGCAATAATCATGGTTGTTATACAGTGTGAGCTATTTTTGTTTATGACAACATTTTTAACCATTGAACTATATACTGGTACTTAATTTAATATGTTTGTGGCCATCCTGATGTTTGTATTTGCTCTAGCTGCATTATGCACCAAACAAAATGTGATGTATATAAAACACATTTTTTAACAAATTGTTGTAGTAAATTACTCTTTTAAAGCATGCATAATCTAAGATGAGTGTTTTACCCATAACTGTGTGTTGATGTATAACATTTTGCATGACAATTTTATACTATGATAAATATTTGCACTACAGTTGTAGAATTACTGAAAGCATTATTTCATCATCGTCTTAGCATAATTGCCCAACAAATTTTTAGAGCTTTTTATACAAATAGAATGAATAGAACTACTACAAGAACAAATTGTGTTCTTGTTTAAATACTGGTAATCTTTAAAGAATTAATTTCTGTTTGTATAATAATGACTATTAATCATTCATGTCAAAAGCTTTATAAATGAGTTAGCAGTTATGCTAAGACTTGTCTTTATTTTGTTTCAGATATCACCGACTTGATGCGCACAAGTCCGTCACAGACAACCTGTCAGGGAAATGTATTGTAGAGTTTCCTAAAATCTACGTTGTCCTCGGTAGCAGTGATAGTGTTTACCCTGTCATGACAGACGGTAATTATTGGAGCTAATTTCTTCTATGCAAAAATAATAAGTCTGTGAGTAATGATCCATTATAACATTGGGATTAGTCCAGGGTTGACTGGATCAACATGGATTATGGTCACATAGCATCCAGTATGTTCTTAATGTCTTTAGTTTTGGCCCATATGTTGTTTTATTATTACAAAAAAAAGAAATGTTTTATTTAACGACAACCTCAACACATTTTATTTACGGTTATATAGCATCAGACATATGGTTTAAGGACCACACAGATTTTAAAAGGAAACCCGCTGTCGCCACTTCATGGGCTACTCTTTCTGATTAGCAGCAAGGAATCTTTTATTTGTGCTTCTCACAGGCAGGATAGCACAAACCATGACCTTTGTTGAACCAGTTATGGATCACTGGTCGGTGCAAGTGGTTTATTGAGCCTTGCGGAGCACTCACTCAGAGTTTGGAGTCGGTATCTGGATTTAACATCCCATGCCATGACTGGGATCCGAACCCAGTACCTACCAGCCTGTTGACCAATAGCTAACCACGATGCCACTGAGGCCGGTTTTATAGTTATGAAGTGAAAAGGCTAGGTTTAGATATTACGCTTGCAACAATGGTGGCATTGACCGTTGCATGAAAGTTTCACCTTAAAGTTTCTTCCAAACTATAAGTCCTAGGTCAGTGAAACTTAGTTTATATTTGCACCAATTGTTCATCACATTTAAATCTGTGATATTCTTTCCATTTCAGAAGAAGAAAGAGATTTATGGAAGTCTGCAAGAAGATACAACATTCAGATGAACAAGAACCATGAAAAAGGTGTGTCTTCGGAACAAAAAGATAAAAAACCGTCACCAGTGCAGAAAGAATGCTCAAATGGGTTACAAACTGCACCTATGCAGAAAGAATGCTCTAAAGAGTTGCAGACTGTGCCTATGCAGGAAGAATGCTCTAAAGAGTTACAAACTGCACCTGTGCGGGAAGAATGCTCAAATGGGTTACAAACTGCACCTATGCAGGAAGAATGCTCTAAAGAGTTACAAACTGCACCTGTGCGGGAAGAATGCTCCGAAGAGTTACAAACTGCACCTATGCAGAAAGAATGCTCTAAAGAGTTGCAGACTGCACCTATGCAGGAAGAATGCTCTAAAGAGTTACAAACTGCACCTATGCAGGAAGAATGCTCCGAAGAGTTACAAACTGCACCTATGCAGGAAGAATGCTCTAAAGAGTTACAAACTGCACCTGTGCGGGAAGAATGCTCCGAAGAGTTACAAACTGCACCTATGCAGGAAGAATGCTCTAAAGAGTTACAAACTGCACCTGTGCGGGAAGAATGCTCTAAAGAGTTACAAACTGCATCTGTGCGGGAAGAATGCTCCCAGGAGTTACAAGCTGCACCTATGCAGGAAGAATGCTCTAAAGAGTTACAAACGGCACCTATGCAGGAAGAATATTCTAAAGAGTTACAAACTGCACCTATGCTGGAAGAATGCTCTAAAGAGTTACAAACTGCACCTATGCTGGAAGAATGCTCTAAAGAGTTACAAACTGCACCTGTGCGGGAAGAATGCTCCGAAGAGTTACAAACTGCACCTTTGCAGGAAGAATGCTTGAAAGAGTTACAAACTGCACCTGTGCAAGAATAATCCTCTAAAGAGTTACAAACTATGCCAGTGCAAGAATAATCCTCTAAAGAGTTACAAACTATGCCAGTGCAAGAATAATCCTCTAAAGAGTTACAAACATAGTTGTTGTCAATGTTGTAATTAAAGTCAAGAAGCTCTTTCTGTTTTTTCTAGACATTGGAATATGGATGAGGAAAAATGTGGAACAGGGCTCAGTTTTAAGAAGCGACCTTAGCACTAAGATCACCTTATGTACATACAGCAGTTATGCATTGAAGTTGATCTTAGCGCTAAAATCACTTCGTAAAATAGGGCCCAGGAGCTGAAAGCTCATGAGAGGACATGAATATTAAATATGAAAAATCTACAGATAGTAATGGCATATTTGTGTATGTTTCCACTCATATGAGGGGCGGGACATGGCCACAAAAAAAAAAAAACCCCAAAAAAGGCATATTTGTTATGCTATTTTTGTTTCCAATTTATTTTTGTTATTTCTGTATACAAAACAGTTTATGTTTAAAGATGGAGTACTGTTATGTCAGTACCAATGTATATTTTTTTAACGATGGAGTGTTTGTCCTAAAGCTGATGACTGCTTTTATTCCAAATAATTGTTGTAATGAACATAATGATTGTTTTTATTTCCACTTACTTTTTAATAGCCATTATTTAAAAAAATTAATCCTTATACCTGGACATGACACACTGATTCAGGAAATTCATCTCTTATGTTGTTTTTATGCTAATAAATGTGTATTAAAAAATCAATAATAAGACCATGTTGACCATTGGCAATTGTTTTATTGTGTCAAATAAATAAATTAGTACAAGTTGTTGTTCGGCTCATTTTCACAAGTGTACAAACTGTATGCTGGAAGTGAGAGTCATAAATGAACAATGTATATTTTTAATAGTTTTGTAAATAACAGTAAGACATTTTTAATGAATATTCAGTGATTTTGTCCTACAAGTTTATACATTTGTGAAATGACTAGAAAAATAAATTAAAGCGGCACTGTCTGGAATATTTTTATTATTTAAGCATATAGAACAGAAAATCCCATTACATTTGGTGCATATAAGACGCCAGTCTGAATTTGTTTCACTACATTGGCTTTTCCAAGTTAAAAATAAACCCCAAATTTTGAAAGTAGGACACTTTTGGCGAGCCCTCACTGGGCTAAAAATAGTACGGTTCGGCTATTGTTGCATTACAAAAATCAAGCAGTCAATTCGTAGCAGACAATTACGATAGTAGTCAATTTCAGAACTCATGTCGATGTTATAAACACCAGACTCGTACGCCTTTCGATTGCTACCTGTATTTCACACTTTTAAACACACTGTTATGCTAATTTTTATTATTCACTACAACTGAAAATGTTTAGAGTTTTAAAGAGAATCTTCATATAAAAACAACACGGAAACAAAATGACAACCAAGACTCACTTTCACAGTCTTATTGTTACTAATATCCATATAAATACAACTTAACCATTTTATTAAGCACTTTTATAATATCTGAAGTATCACTTTAAAAATCCTTCTGTACTACGGAAATATAGGATGTTCAACTAGTTTCGTATAAATTACACCACAACATGCATTATAAAAGATGTACGAGTCCAGGGTTTAGAACGTCGCCATGCGTGTCTGCTGCTAACATAATTGGCTGCGAGGAATGACTGCTAGAATCCGTACGGTATTACAAAATGGCAAACCTTGTTCTAACTGGCTAGTAAGCATTTGACAATATGCATTAATGACAACAACTCGCGAGTGAATTAAAAGTGCAGTTATGTTTGTATTTGAATTTAGAACTTGAATGTATACAATTGAAACCAGACAATGCAGCTTTAACCTATAAAACTTGATAAATAAAATAGTGCAGTATTTTTAAAAAATTAAATGCAGACATAGACCTAAGGAAAAAACATGATCAAATAATTGTATCTCATTTTAAACACTGGCTGTTTAGTGTCTTATTATGGCACTTGCTAAAGATGGTGACATGGGAAAACGTAGGACCTCCATATAGGCTACGTCTATAGAAAATCAGCACTTTTTTTTAGGCACAAGACCATACAATTTATATAATGGCCTTTGATGTATTAGTCATAGGTCATTGGTTGAGGTGGCAATAATGTTAAAGTTTGTTTTGTTTAACAACACCACTAGAGCATATTGAGACATTGGTAATTTTGACATATTCTGAGAGGAAACCTGTTTAATTTTTCCATTAGTAGCAAGGGATCTTTTATATGCACCATCCCACAGACAAGACAGCACATACCATGGCCTTTGATACACCAGTCGTGGTGCACTGGCTGGAATGAGAAATAGCCATATGGGTCCAACAGCTGGGATCGATCCAAAACTGACAGTGTATAGAGGCGAATGCTTTACCCGGGCAGAATATAAACTAATGGATGCAATACACACTACACATTTGACTATAGAAGGTACAACTGAAATGTTTACAAAACATAAATCTGCCACATATCTCACTGATATTTACTGACTATGCAGGCATCTGTGCAGAGGGGGATTGAAACCCCCCCCCCCCATCTCCTAAAGCAAAATGTTTAATGTATTTTGTCGGGGAGCATGACCTGACCCCGTCTTAAATAGTACTTTGCTTGCCATGGTTAAAATCTTAGCCCTGCACAAATTCCTGCACAATTAAAATGAACTATACCCAAATGGGAGTGTTTCTCTTTAATAGATACATTACTTGCATTGGGGTGGGGAAGGTGCACTTTTTGAGGACTGGTAATGTGGAAAATAAATGACTAATCTTGTATGAAGCATGCCTTCTGCACTAATTACTTTTGCGACTAAAAAAACATTTTAGATAATTGAGGTGGAGGGCAATAAAATATTAAAAACTGAATGAAAGAATGAATCTTTAACGCCAACCCAGCACAAAAATACACATTGGCCATTTGGTGTGACCAATTAAACAAAATCGAATTTGCTTAATATTAAACACTGGGGTCAGTCTTTAAAAGTTTTAAGACTTTATACTACATAATATATTAATGTCAAATTATGTGTTGAAGGAACCTAACTAGATAGCTGGTCATAATGGTTGATCAATATATATAGTAGTCTGGAGAAAATTATGCTAATGAGATAACAGGTGGACATAGTGTTAGACAGGTGGACTAGTTCAAATATCTCTTAGACTCTCATCATCATTAGTAAGACTGGATGCTACTTGGCTTTTTGGTGAGCACTGTTCAAAGGTGACGACGCTATCAGAGTCTGGAATGTTACTGGGTGGTAACTGCACTTCATCTGTTGCAGTTTCCCGAATACTTGTTTCACAGTTTACAGTGTTTTCGTTTGACAAGGACTTCGATGATTCCAAGTGAGGTGAACAACTTGTTGGTTTAGCTTCATCACTGTTCCCAGTACACTCGCTACTGCATGTTTCCTGTACAGTTCCATTGCTGTGCCAGTGGTGTTGGTATCTTGGGTTAGATTCTTCAAAATAACTGGCAGACTGAAAACAGAAAAGATGTTGTCTTATGACACTATATAAGCAAAACCAAGGTAGCAGATTTACGCACATTACCCCTCCCGCTAGATACATTTTGTTAACATATTTGAGGCTGTTTTAATGCAGCACTTTTTGTTGGAAAGCATATTTCAAAAGGATCTAGGCATGTGTGCAGGAGGTGAATTTGGGACATGTCTCGAATCCACTATAAACTTTGCTTGCCACAGTCTAGACCCTTCTCCCGGTAGCTAAAAATTCAGCACATGCACCTGGTACCCTAAATAGACGAACATCCTTCTTATGAGTTTTGTTAAATAATATCTAGTTTACACTGCAAAGATAAAGACAAACAGATTCAATATATTAAAGGAACAACAACCTGAAAACTATTGTTATTTTGTTTTATGTCGGCATCATTAAGAGGTTCCGAAACGGGACTGTTGGTGGACGTCTGCTCAGTAAATCGACCTGATTTCAGAGCGTTTATTACCTGAAAAACAGACATTAGAATTTTTATTAAATTAATAAAACAGGATCTGATCAATGATTTAAAAAAAGGGGTGGGGGTTGAGGGAGAAAAGGACAAGACCA
>JAECMU010169949.1:3233-15713 GCA_016106625.1 Dracogyra subfuscus
ACATGCAAATAAGCAATACCTACCTTTAACATGCAAATATCTACCTTTAACATGCAAATAAGCAATACCTACCTTTAACATGCAAGTAAGCAATACCTACCTTTAACATGCAAATATCTACCTTTAACATGCAAGTAAGCAATACCTACCTTTAACATGCAAGTAAGCAATGCCTACTTTTAACATGCAAGTAAGCAATACCTACCTTTAACATGCAAATATCTACCTTTAACATGCAAGTAAGCAATACCTACTTTTAACATGCAAGTAAGCAATACCTACCTTTAACATGCAAATATCTACCTTTAACATGCAAATAAGCAATACCTACCTTTAACATGCAAATATCTACCTTTAACATGCAAATAAGCAATACCTACCTTTAACATGCAAATAAGCAATATTTACCTTTAACATGCAAATATCTACCTTTAACATGCAAATAAGCAATACCTACCTTTAACATGCAAATAAGCCATATCTACCTTTAACATGCAAGTAAGCAATATCTACCTTTAACATGCAAATAAGCAATATCTACCTTTAACATGCAAATAAGCAATATCTACCTTTAATATGCAAGTAGCAATATCTACCTTTAACATGCAAATAAGCAATATCTACCTTTAACATGCAAGTAAGCAATATCTACCTTTAACATGCAAGTAAGCAAAATCTACCTTTAACATGCAAATAAGCAATATCTACCTTTAACATGCAAATAAGCAATATCTACCAGTAAGCAATATCTACCTTTAACATGCAAATAATCAAAGTTAAAAGTTCAGGGCTTCTAAAAATTTTATAAAATCCACTAGCCATGGGATCAGTGATGTTTATTAGACTAGCTCTACTTTACTTTAAGTTAATACAATTTTACTAATAGTAATAATGTTGCCTAAAGAGTGAGATAGAGCTTAAAAACACTCAAATTGAGGGATGGAAGTGGGGGGCAGGATACTCATATTTACAAAATAGACTTAAATGCAGCATTTGACAAAACAATTTCACTAGCCGTCGGGCATGGTAGATATTTACTATCCCAACATTGAATATCACTAGCAATGGGAGTGGGACTACCACAATCTAGAAGCTCTAAAGTTAAAGTATGTTTTATTTACCAATGACACTAAAGCACATACCTAGATTTATTAATCATTGTAAATTGGATGTCAAATATATATATATGACAAGTTTTCTGACATTTAGTCTTTGAGAAAACATGCTACCTTTTTCCATTAGTAGCAAGGGGTCTTTTATATGCACCATCCCACAGACAGGATAGCACATACAATGTACCACATCCATTGATATACCAGTCATGGTTCAGTACTGGCTAGAACGAGAGAAGTAACCCAATGGGCCCACTGATGGGGATTGATCCCAGATAGACCACATATTGATGAGAGGGTGAGAGCTTTTCCACTGGGCTACATCATGTCCCCCTGTAAGTAAACAGTGTGCGTCTTTTACATATATTGTACATGGTTGTGTTTTGTATTTACAGGTTTTGTATCTTATATATATGTATTGTCTATGGGGGCAGGATGTAGCATCACTCGATGCTTTCAGTGTGGGATCGATCCCCGTCAGTGGGCCCATTGGGCTATTTCTCATTCCAGCTAGTGCACAATGACTGGTTTATCAAAGGCAGTGGTATGTACTACCCTGTCTGTGGGATTGTGCATATAAAAGATTCCTTGTTGCTAATTGAAAACCCATGAAGTGGCAACAGCGGGTTTCCTGTCTCAATATCTGTGTGGTTCTTAACCATATGTCTGATGCCATATAACTAAATAAAAATGTGTTGAGTGCATCATTAAATAAAACATTTCTTTCTTTGTTTTTTTTGTAGTCTATAGTCTGTCCCAACATTCTGTAAAAATATAGTTTTTTTGTAAATAATTTTAGTGTGATTTGATGTAAGAAGAAAAGTAAAAGTGATTCGGAAATAACAGGAAAATGCTGCTTTTGTGTGCAATTTACAAATCGGTCAGCACAGAAATAAATAACTTATAGTAAATTTGATAGTATGAAAAAAGGCGTTTCCACTGAGACAGGCTATAGTCATCATATTTATCGTGCTGCAGCTCCATTTGTGTTTTACTGTATGTTTCAGGTCTCAGTAATAATGGCTTAACTCCCGACAATGTGGACTACGTTGTTTGCACTCACGGTCATGCTGATCGCGTCGGCAACCTCAACCTGTTCTCGCGAGCTATCCACATCGTCGCTTACGACATCTGTGTCGGTGACCAGTACCTGATGCATGACTTCAAGGAGGTTAGTACATGTGTTTGTAGCTCAGTCCTAGGACCAATTCCATTGGTAGACCCATTGGGCTATTTCCCGTTTCATCCACTGCACCATGACTGGTATATCAATTTAAAAAAAAAATAAAACGACACACTCAACACATGAAATTACGGTTATATCGGCATCGGACATATGGTTATGTCGAGAAAAAAACCCAGTGGTCAGCTGACGGGGGTCGATGGTATATCAAAGGTCGTGATATGTGTTTTCCTGTCTGTTGAATGGTACATATACATGTAATCCCTTAATTCTACTAATGGAAACATGTAGCGGGTTTCCTGTCTAAGAGGGGCTACATGTAGGTGATGTGTGGTCAGTCCAGGATCAATCCCTGTCAGTGGACCCAATTGGCTATTTCTACTTCCAGCCAGTGCATCCTGATGGACATATTAAAGGCATTGGTATATGCTATCCTGTCTGTGGTGTTGTGCAATGATTAATAAATCAATGTGCTGTAGTGGTGTCATTAAACAAAACAAACTTTAAACAGGGCTTCTAGAATTTTATTACAATCCACTAGCCATGGGATCAGTGATTTTAAAAATTAACAATTCACTAGCCCTACTTCAAATAAATACAATTTTACTAACATGTGTAGTAATAATCAAATATGTCATATAAAGAGGGAAATAGAGCTTAAAAACCCTTACATTGGGGGTGGTAAGAGGGGCCAGGATATATTCATATTTACAAAATAAGACTTAAATGCAGCATTTGACACAGATTTTGTTTTCCTCAGTAGTTGTCGGGCTAGTTATAGTAGATTTTTACTAGCTCAACTCAGAATACCTTGCTTTATCTTTGGGGCATCAGGAGATGCCCACATTAGCGAACTAAATGTTCACATCCGATTGAGCTATTATTATAGTGTTTGATTATATTATTGTTGTCCAATAGCACATGTATGTGTGTCTCTTGTCTGTAATAACAAGATTCATCATTCAGGATATTTTGATGAGTACACTCGTTTCATGGAAAGTTGTATAATCCAGCAGTACATGTATTTACATTTGTAATTTTGAGGTCACATCATTGTTATGTTTTGGATTACAGATTCCAGAAACGTAATCCTGTGTTTTTTGTGTAGCTGTTTGAAATGAAAATTGAATATATGACATGTACATTACCAATGGCTACTTAACGATTACTTGGCATGCATGTATAATTGAATAATACTTTTTATTTAGGCATTCCCCTTGATCAGTCAAAATTCATATTAAATTTATATTCTACCTGACAAATAATTCTAGCAAGACTTAATTGTATGACTTAGTAACAAATATGCCACACCTGATATATCAAAGGCCATGGTATGTGATATCCTGTCTGTGGGATGGTGCATATAAAAGATCCGTTGAAAATGGAGTTCCTAGACTATATCAATATTACCAAGTGTCTGACATCCAATAGCCGATGATTAATAAATCAATGTACTCTAGTGGTGTCATTAAACAAAACAAATATTTTAGTAGCCAATATAACATACTTATACTAATCATGTAATTTGTATTCTTACGTTAGAGAAATATTTTATTTACAAATCGAGTAAATGTATACTGTTGGCTTGGAAAATATTTACTAGCAATTTTATTTAAATAAATATAAAAACCTCAAATCTTAGAATTTTATACCAATAAAAAGAATTAAAGAAGTACATTTAAAGTGAACAATCATTACCATTAGCAAGTGTGTAGAAATTGTTTTATGTTCTCAGTGCATGTTGTCTATCGTCTTTAAATAGAACAAAAGTAACCCAATTAATGCTGTTTCTAAACGAAGCGCGAGTCTTTCTCTTTCTTTTTAAGACACCTACTGCCAAAGTTCCGAATATTAAGAGAGCCTTCCTTGACCCATGACCCTTGACTGTACCAGCTTAATTCAACTATCCATACTGATGTCACTTGTGCTTCATGATGTCAAGCATCCCTACCATGTCCATATCAAGTTCCATCATGGCGTACAACCTGCCATAAATATCTGGTTTGATCACCTCAAGTTTGTGAGTATGGTAATGAGGTCAGGTGATGATGTCCTCAAGAAAGGTTTGAAAATCGAAAATAATTCTATTTCTTCACTTTGTCATTTTTATTTTCAGTGATTGAAATATTTTGAAAATAAACTTATTTTAATTAAAGATTATGGTCATGGTTACCATAAGCAATATTTTTAATGGGTTTCTTTCAAAACCATACAACTTTGGCAGTAAATCCTTGAAACAAAAGTCATGTTTTGTTTTGTTCAATGACACCATTAGAACACATTGATTTGATTATCATCAGCTATTGGATGTCAAACATTTGGTAATTTCGACATACATGTATAGTATGAGAGAAAAACGATTCTATTAGTAGCAAGGAATATTTTATATGCATCATCCCACAGACAGGATGGTCTTTTATATATCATTTGTGATGCACTGGCTGAACGAGAAATAGCCCAATGGTCCCACAAACAGGCATCAATCCAAGACTGACATGAGTCAATCACTTTTAACTCTGGGCTTGGTCCCACCATTAAAAAACATGTAACTTTTCAGGTCAATGGGTCAAGGCCTCTTGATATTAAGCAAAAAGGAATAAATGCTTTATTTAACGAGGCACTCAACATATTGTATTTACGGTTTATATGGCATCAGACATATGGTTAAGGACCACACATATTTTAAGAGGAAACCTGCAGTCACCACTTCATAGGCTACTCTTTCCGATTAGCAGCAAGAGATCTTTTATTTGCGCTTCCCACAGGCAGGATAGCACAAACTATGGCCTTTGTTGAACCAGTTATGGATCACTGGTCGGTGCAAGTGGTTTACACCTACCCATTGAGACTTGCGGAGCACTCACTCCTCAGTGGGAATTCTCCTCAGATCAGCTGTTTTTCTCTCATGTGTTTCCTCACATTTTAATCGTCCTTTCCTCCAAAATGTGTCAGATGGCACAGATTTTAACCTAGGATTTCGAGAATTTTTGGGACCCCTCCAGATTTTCTCCTTTTTGCAGTTGACCAGTTCCCACCCCTTAACACTGGAACCCAGTGGAAACTTTTTTCAGTAATCATGAATGGTATAGATAGATTATGTAAC
This sequence comes from Dracogyra subfuscus, assembly GCA_016106625.1. Classification (NCBI taxonomy): domain Eukaryota; kingdom Metazoa; phylum Mollusca; class Gastropoda; order Neomphalida; family Peltospiridae; genus Dracogyra; species Dracogyra subfuscus. The sequence continues at coordinate 8,632 of JAECMU010169949.1, forward strand.
ATGCTAATGGGTAACGGACATTTTTGCTTTTCACAAATTTTATTTGATAGCCACTAGAGCACATTGATTTTTTTTGTCATAGGCTATTGGATATCAGACATTTAGTTTTAGAGATGAAACCTGCTACATTTTTTCTATTTATAGCAAGAGAGTTTTTTTTAATGTACCATCCCTGGATTCCCATAGGCAGGATGGCATATGCAATGTACCACAGCTTTTGATATTCCACTTGTGGTGCAGTGGCATGAACGAGAAATAGCCAATTGGGCTGTTGATTTTTGAAGATCATTTTGGATTGTTGCAATAATTACAACCCTTAATGTTGTTCAAACTAAACATATATTTGTTGAGCAAACAATATAATACACAATATATGTAATAGACACATGTTTATGCTTTAACTAAGAGTAACTGATAGCATTTTTCTTTATATTGACTTTGTTGTACAATTCATGACAAGACCATGCCATTTTAATTGCTTCAGACAAATAGCAGGCCATAGGATTTCAAATATCATAAGAATCCATTGGAAACTGTTTTTAAATTCCGCTGAATAGTTGTACTCGTATAATAATCATGGAAAACAAAATGTTGGTTCTGTGTTTTTGTCGACACGGTACTGGAAACGATCGTTTCCATGAAATCTGAAGGCCTGGATAGCTAGGGACATTATTGAAATTATCTACATAATGTACAAATGACTGTTGTATATTAAACTCCTAATAACTTTAATTTTAAAGCTGCTTTAGTGGCTATTAAAGGAACATTCCTGAATTTGCTGCAATTTTTAAGATGTTATCGAGTAACAGAGACTTTTAACGATTGTAATTACATATTAAATATATTTTTCTGCATCACATTACTTATTAAACATCACATTACTTACTAAACATCACATTACTTATTAAACATGTTACATCACATTACTTACTAAACATCACATCACTTACTAAACATCACATTACTTATTAAACATGTTACATCACATCACATTACTTATTAAACATCACATTACTTACTAAACATCACATTACTTATTAAACATCACATTACTTATTAAACATGTTACATCACATTACTTACTAAACATCACATTACTTATTAAACATGTTACATCACATCACTTACTAAACATCACATTACTTATTAAACATCACATTACTTACTAAACATCAAATTACTTATTAAACATCACATTACTTATTAAACATGTTACATCACATCACTTACTAAACATCACATTACTTATTAAACATGTTACATCACATCACTTACTAAACATCACATTACTTATTAAACATCACATTACTTACTAAACATCACATTACTTATTAAACATCACATTACTTATTAAACATGTTACATCACATCACTTACTAAACATCACATTACTTATTAAACATCACATTACTTACTAAACATCACATTACTTATTAAACATCACATTACTTCCTAAACATCACATTACTTACTAAACATTACATTACTTATTAAACATCACATTACTTACTAAACATCACATTACTTACTAAACATCACATTACTTATTAACAGTTTAAAGTTTGTTTTTGTTTAACAACATCACTTATTACCAGAGTTGAATGTCCGTGATCTGTTTTACTAGGGTATCCCGTATGAAATCGATGAGTTCGTGGAAGTGATACCAACTCCGGGACGTACCGGGGCTGATGTCTCGGTGGTAGTGAAGAAGACGTCACTGGGGACAGTTGTTTTAACAGGTTTGAGGGAAAACTTGCAGTTATAAATATTACGTACACTAGTCATGGTTTGTGATGGAAACCCTTGAAAAGTGTTATTTTTGTTTTGGGTATAAAAAAGTCTTGAAATTTATTCTGTCAAAATGAAGTAGCCTTTTAATCACTAAATTAAAAAAACAGTTTAAAAAACCCCGGAAAAAACTATTTTGTGTAAACAAAGTATGTTCAGTACTAAATACTACAACTCCATATATACATCTATACAGAACTGGTTGACAAATGGAAACTGTCTTAACTTAATGTTGTGTTCTCTTTAAAAATCATTTTAATCCTATGACACATGATGTCACCTCAGGAAACTAATTATCGAGTTAGATTCCACCCCAGTAGGAGTGAAAAATCCTATTCACTCTGAGTACAATCATATATGTTATCTAACTTTCATTGGCTTTTAGGTTCTATGTATTAGTGCAGTTCTGAAATTAATAAAATTAATTTTCAATATTAGTTTTGAAACCCTCCCCCTCTCCCCCCAAAAAAAACCCACCCTATATCTCAAGACAAATGTATGTTTATGCTAACAATCAGAGTGTATAATTTGTCATCTGTGTTCTTTCATTCATTTCTTCAGGAAGTCTTTTTGAATGTTCCAAAGACCTGGATGATCCCGAACTCTGGCAGAACAGCAGTGACGAGCCAGAAGTCCAGGAACAGAGTCGAATCAAGGTGCTCAAAGTGGCGGACCACATCATCCCCGGACACGGACCTATGTTCAAAGTTCCCGTCGAGTACAAGAAACAGATGCGAGTCTTAATGGTGTGCGAACTTTTCACTGTGTCGGAGACTGGGATTACCTACCATAACTTTAACATTATTGACCAAATCTAAAGAGTCTATTTTTACACTACAGTCATTTTAAAATGTCATTGATACAATCTGAACAGTTTGTAAAACAGTTGTCTTTTTGTATCACAAAATCACTAGGGACCATATATTTAAACAGATGACCTACAGTTACTGTATCCAAGACAACCATTTGAAAGATGCATTCTCAATGATTAGTTTTGTTCACTATACCGTTTAGGTCATAATAAAAAAACATTTTTCAATTTTGTTTTTCTTTTTTAAAATAGAGTAGTGGGTGCATTTTTAGTTTTTATTTTACATCTAAAAACATTGTGTTGTTTGGGCCAATGTAAAACATGGAGGGTGGACTTTTATCCTCGAGGCAGGCTAGGGATAAAAACCTGATTTATTTTATCACTGCCTTACCTTTCTTTTGCAGAGCTTCGAGAATTTGTACCAAATCATTAATGTTTTGCTTTTACCATAGTGTGACATCCAATAGCCGATGTAGTTAAACATTCATTCATTCATTCATTCATTTGTACAAATTCTACTAGCCATGGGATCAGTGTTTAAAAAATATATTGGCCATAATATAAATTCACTAACCCTACTTTACTTAATACAATTTTACTAATAGCAATAATTGGATATGTTACCTAAAGACGAAGATGGAGATTAAAAACACTAAGATTGGGAGTGGGGATGGAACAGGATATTAATATTTACAAAATAGACTTAAATGTAGCATTTAACAATGGGCATGGCAATAGTGGTTATTTACTAGCCCAACATTGAATATCACTAGCCATGGGAGTGGGGCTACCATAATCTATAAGCCCTGTGACATGAAATGCCATTCTGCTATAGAAGGAAATTACGGAAATGTTTCATTTAATGAAGTGTTGACAGCGGGTTTCCTCTCTTGATATATGTGTAATCCTTACACCATATAACCATAAATAAAATATATTGAGTGCATCATTAAATAAAACATTTGTTTCTTGTTTAGTCTAGGTAACAAGTATGTAGTAAGTTACCATAAACTATCAATTCATGCTATGCTTCATCTACAGTTCTCTGTCAAATGTATCGAAGACTATTCTGACATACAAAGGCAGTTGACTGAATACATTGGTACTGAAACATATCGCTATTAAAACTGCTGTTGTATTTGTATTTTGGAGGCTATTATATTGTCAGAATTGCAGTTTTAATGTATGTGAATAGTGAACAAAGAAAAGAAAATAAGATGTATAGGATTTAAATTTAAGCCATATGTTACAACAAAAAGAATATTTCAGAATAGTTTTTTCACGGATTGGTACTAGGGCATCATTCACAAATAATATTATTTTCATGTGTGTATAAGCCAGATGCTGGTGCCATCATTTATAATAGAAATGAAAATACAAATGATTGATATACATTTAGGAAGGGGAGAGTGTAGAAAAAGAAAAGAAAATGGTACTTGTCATACACTTTTTAAAATGTTGGCAAAAGCATTATTCTTGAAATGTTTAATATTCATACCTGTTACTGCAAGTTAATTATTGACCAATCATGAAGATGCAGGGCTTTTGTTATCATTGAAAGAAGGATGCTATTTGAGAAATATAGAATACTTAACAAGCTTGCTTGGCATACAATTTTAATGAAATGAGTGAACAGTTTTGGTATCTGATGAGTGAAAGTGAATCGTGTACAAACACTGTTCACGAGTTTCATAAAAAAGGTATGACAGGCAAGCTAGTTTAGTATTTTTAATTTATCAGAGACCAAACTGCAAACAAGCCACAAATCAGAAGCAAGCAGATGTCGAGACCTACTACAGGTTATTTTTCTATGAATTGGGTCAGTGAGTGATCTATGTCACGCTCAGGTCGTGCAAATATTACACTATTTAGATCTATAATGATTGATTGTTATGACATAACCACATCTTACACTGGTGTTTAATAAAAGTAAGTTTGTATGAATGTACAGTATGGTGTACCATTGTATAGATGAAAAGTACGACATGGTGGCGGCACCCTGCGATCTACTATAATCAGAACCCATGCAATTAACCATGATAATCTGAAATGATGTGGAGATTACTAGTGTGTTTTAAGTTTTTGTAATGGAATTTAAAAACCCATTTATATCACTTTTCTCAGTTAATTGTTTTGTTATATCAACAAATTAACCTTAAGTTGATTAACCTCAAAGTTGTCATGAAAAATGCTATGGAAACCATGTTGTTGTGGAAAATGTTGTAGAACCATTTTGTTGTAGAATTATTATTATTTTTGTTGTTACCATTTTCTTAATTGCCAAGTTTGCTGTTATGTTAAACACTCTGGTATGTTTATCAAAGATATTTTAAGAAATTATTTATAAACTGAGCCATACCCTGATCAAAATCCTAGGGGGGACTACGTTTTTTTAATAAACAAATGAAACACTATACAAATTAAACCCTGAGAAAAGATGTGATTCTAAGGGGGCAACTGTGCCCGTCGCCCCCCACACCCGGAGGGTACACGGCCCTGGTAAAGTAGACGAGCACCTGAGGGGGTAGGGGAGAGAACAATATTGTATCAAATTTTACATGTACATGTATAGGGAACTATAGGTGTCTTCTCAATCCCACATAGTTTTCGATAAAAACATTTCACAATGCCGCAAGATATTTAGTGGAAATCTTTCCTAACTACCAGCCTTATGTCCAATGGCTTAACCACGACACCAGCGACGACCAGATCAAGGAATTTTATTCAAGAGACATAACTCTGTCACAATTGGAATTGATTCATGTTTGACGAAGTTATGGCCCTTGAACTTGGATATTGTGTGGGTCGTAAAGTCAATCAAATTAAAATTAGCACCACTATTACATTTAGACCCAATAGAGCTAATTTTAATCAGATTGTCGTAAAAGTGAACACTCTTTTTAACAGTATGCCTACACATACTGTGCGTGTGTGCTTGTGTGTGTGTGTGTGTGTGTGTGTTTTGTGTGTGGTGTGTATTGCAGAATGGACATTTGGAATTTCAGCGTTTTTGAAGATGTTTTACAGTTTAACATGCATGGATAGCCATACTTTAATATACTTAAATACATGTATGACTAAACTGAAAACCAGACCAAACAAAAAAACAAACAAAAAAAACCCCAATCTTACTAGTATTACATTTTAAGTCGACCAATCCTTTTTTGTGACATTCTTTGGTTATCTAGTATGCATTTTGTTAATTACTATTGTCTAAACTAAATGTTTGTCATGACTTTCCAGTTGTTTCAAATGGATAATAAATGTCATAGATGCTATTGTTGTGGTGGTTGTTTTTAAAGAGACTCCTGAGTTTTGTTAAGGAAAATGATCCGACACACGCATGCACACACAACATACAAACAGACAATGGAAACCTTTTTTTTTTTTTTTTGCTATGACAATTTTTTTTTAAATTACGATACTAAATTTGCTTTTAAATTAAACATTCTTGTAATATGTTTTTTTAAGAAAATTGTTAACAATTGAACATCTGAGGGGAGAGTATAGCGATCTTGTATGACATTTGCCATGTAGGCCTACGGTATATTGCAGGCATATGGTTATTTAATAATGAGTTTGGATGTGTTTTCTTTGGGAACTGCAGAATGGACATTTGTAATTTCAACATTGTTGGAATAAAGGAATGCTCAATAACAGCCCAGCACAAAATACATATTGGGAATATCAACGTTATTTTTATTTTTTTTATTAAACATAAAACATTTTTATAATTGTGTAAGAGCTGTGGGAAAAATACAATAGCCTACACAACAAATTAGAAGCTAAGTACAATTTTAAACTTTTGTCTTAAAAATGTTAAATTAATTCCGGATGGAATTTAAAAGATTCTAATATAGTCGGTCTGGGATCGATCCCTATCGGTGGGCCCATTGGGCTATTTCTTGTTCCAGCCAGTGCACCACCACTGGTATATCAAAGGCCGTGGTATGTGCTTTTCTATCTGTGGGAAAGTGCATATAAAAGATCCCTGGCTGTGTGAGGGAAAATGTAGCGGGTTTCTTCAGAATTACCAAATATGTTTGTCATCCAATAGCCGATGATTAATTAATCAATGTTTTCTAGTGGTATCGTTAAACAAAACACACTTTAGAGACAAAACCCGTTACACTGAGTTTCGCTAACGTTCGCGAACAACTCGATCGTGAAGCGCAAAATAAACCTGGAGTAACGGACGTTTTGTTGCTCGGTCTCACTGAACTCGACCCTGCTCTCATGAACTCTCACCCGGAAGTGAACCGTGCAGTGTGGCGAGTTCCTGTGAAAAGTGTGGTCGCTTTTAGCGAGGTGGTCTGTTGTTTACCAACTTTTAGAACATCGGATTGTCTGGCGTTTGTTGACATCAGCCTGCATGTAACACGATACATCTAAGATCGCACAGGGAAAGTTCTGAGTGAGCAGAAAATGTCTATTGAACGTAAAACATTGCAAAGATCGAGTCGGCAGTCGGCATGTCATTCTT
>JAECMU010169984.1:0-21339 GCA_016106625.1 Dracogyra subfuscus
GGTTTCCCATGCCCAAACCAAGGAATGCACCACATTAGACGTCAGAAGATGCTAGTAATGCCGCTTCCGATACCCATGACAAAAACCGGTTTCCCCTGCCCAAACCAAGGAATACACCACATTAGACATCGGTAGATGTTAGTAATGCTGCTTCCAATACCCATGACAACGACCCGTTTCCTATGCCCACACCAAGGAATACACCACATTAGACTTCGGAAGATGCTAGTAATGCCGCTTCTGATACCCATGACAACGACCTGTTTCCCCTGCCCACACTAAGGAATGCACCACATGCCGCTTCCAATACCCATGACGACAACCCGTTTCCCCTGCCCACATTAGACTTCGGAAGATGCTAGTAATGCCGCTTCCGATACCCATGACAACGATCGGTTTCCCCTGCCCACACTAAGGAATGCACCACATTAGAACTCTGAAGATGCTAGTAATGCCGCTTCCGATACCCATGACAACGACCCGTTTCCCCTGCCCACACCAAGGAATGCACCACATTAGAAGACCTCACAATTTGCTAGTAATGCAGCTTCCGATACCCATGACACCGATTACTAATTTACACTGGAAGGTGGGTGGGGTTTTATTATTACTGTTGACGTTTTTATAAACAACTTGTTTAATATATACATTACAGAGATCCTGTGGCTCTTTAGACCATTGAATCTAAAATGACAATACCAAAACATATTAGGACAAATGTAAGATTTATTAGTGCACAATATTCAATCACAGTGTTATTTGGAAGTTACGCAAAAAAATGTTAACAGTAACATACTGTAATATGAAGAGTCTATATTTTTTATTTTTTAACAAATCTAATCCCTAAAAAACCCCAAATATATTTGAATAGATATAGAAACATATTGTAGTGGATTAATATCTTCTTGTCCTCAACGTACGTGGTAATACAGAGGTATATTAAAGACTATTCCTGAATCAGAAAAGCATTTCATTCTTGCACAAAACAAACAGAATATACCATTTCAATCAACAAAACAAATATAACAAGCACTTCAATGTAAGATCTGAAATACAGAGTGCATCATGTGAATTAAAATAATCTTGTACGTATATTTGTTACAACAACAAAATTTTATTAAACAAACATACAAATAATATATTCTTTGAAACAGCTATCTCTGTATATTTGTCGGTATGTACTTGATAAGTACATTAACATACCCTTTTTTTTTTTTTAAATTGATACCCAATGTAATTAACAAGTAAATATAAAATCATAACCAGTTTTTCAGTAAAAAGAATCTAAAAATTCTGTATGTCAGTATTACTTCTGTAGTATACATTACTAGAATACGAGGCTGTACCCAAAAAAATAAAATAATAAAAAAACAAAACAAATTAGAACTGAATTGTAAATACTAAGGCACACAATTCGAAGTGCTACATAAGAAATAGCTGGGCTGCAAATGACCAAAACTAGTGATGCGGAATTATAGAAATATTGCATCTTAGTAATTTTGAAGGCATTGTTTGATTCAAGACAGAACATCTTTGGTAAGGTGGTGGTTAACCCCTTACACAGCCATCACGAATACTCCAGCAGTGCACACGTGTAGTGGCACTTGCATGCTGGTTCTATATTCGTAATTAACAACAAAGAAAATTCTGAAATGTGATAAAAGGCTATTGGACAGAAAATGTCAAAATATAGTACAGGAATACACCAGCTGACTCCAATGTTACCATTCCTCTCTGTCTACAATGGCAACATTAAAACAAAATAAAAAATAGATTGTAACATGTTAAAACTGTAACTTTATTTATTGTTAATGTGAATACAGGCAATATTTTAGAGGTAGATTTTGTTTCTTCTTTCCTAAACACTTTGAATTAATTTTTAACCATAAGTGGTGAGATGGAGTCTTTTTTTTTTTTATCAAAACAAATTATTTACTTTCTGAAAAAAAAGAAGATATTAATCATGCATAGTAAAAGCACCTCTTGCATGTATAATTAATGTAAAGAATATGTCGCACTACAATTCATAAATTTTTCTGCTGAAAAATAAAGAAAACAAAATACAATAAGAATAGTTCTAGTAATAGGTTCACTATAAGAATAATTTTAATCTCCAATATATATAATTTCATAAAAATTCACCAATCAAATTCAATAGAAGTATTAACCTATAATTATACTGGTTTGTTAAAAAACCCATGCCATTTTGAAATATATTAAGTGCAAGCACATACTGTGTACAAGTGTAATACATTTTAATTGTTTGTTTAATATAACAAGTTAATAGATTGTAATACATGTTTTAATTACATGGTTTACAGTGACAGATCCCTCAGTTAAGAAAACCAAGCACATCCTGATGATCATCTAAACCCTACACTAATTCCGATACAGCTAAAATGCTCATAATAAAATGTACATTTGACCAAGATCAATGAATGAAAAACTAAACTTTTAGCACTGTCGATTATATTGTAAATGATGTACTGAATACTCAAGTTCCAAATATTGCTTTTTAAGCATACTAAATGAAAATATACTAGGAAGCATCAATAATGCAATGCCTGATTTATAGATACAATCAGCACTGGACCGATATTTGTACTCGTTATCAATTTATGCGTACAAGTAGTAAGCACTGTATTGCCAACAAGGTCTCTGATCAACCCATGTAGTTTTGGAAGAACCACTTGGTGAAATGGTTTCTTTTCACATGTATTTCAGATAGCCAGACCATATAAAAACTACTGTTGTGAGGGTTGCACCTTTCATCAAAATGCTACAACTGCTGGACACCAACTGAAACCGTTAGAATGATCACTGTTGGACAACGATGCTGGTTTGATGACATATACTGTGAAGATCTTGCTGAATTTAGTGTTCAGCATTGTCAACCATGGTTCCATCACATCTGATACATTCCCAACAGATGGCGCTGACCAATAAAGGGGAATGCCTGTGATAGAGGTTCTGTTCTGGGTGGAGGAGCTAGCGTAAGTGAACATCTGCGGCCATGACAGGCGTGCTTTACATGAAGCCCCATGACATGAACTGACAGAGGATACGGCAATGGATGCAACCTGTCGTAATGAAATCACATCATACTGCTTCATGAATCAATGTCGTTTCCATCTCCTTGCATTATTAATACCCCCCCAGTGTGTGGACAATGCATACGGTTAGGTTGCACAATGGGATTACTATGAACATTCATTTGCATGTTCGTAGATTGGTAAATATTGGTATTTGTATTTTGCACAACAGCAATACTACTATTGAATATAAAATTAATTTAATGTGTACATTTAAGTTTGCATCCTGAATAAATTCAATAAACAAATAAAAAGTGCTCTCAAGTCAGTGCTTCATGATTTTTATGGTAGTCAATAATGAAGTTTTATGAAAATCTCTAGCATGTAATAGAAGGAAAATAAAGTTGGTAGCAAATAAATGACTTTAGTAATTACAATTAATAGCATAGTGTAAAAATTAAACATATTTTTCACAAACGTAACTGCAAATCAAGACTGAGAACTATGATCACAATATTCTGTCCCCAAAAGCCGAATAGTATTTAGCAAAAACCTGGAGTGAAAATCTAGCCATTGTCAGACGACGATAAAAATCACTATAATGTGGCACTCTATCACTCGAGTAAATGACACACGCAATACATACACACACACACACATGATAAAAAGTCCAAACAGTATTCCGACCCCAATGACCTCACAGTGGTCACACTATACTGCACATGACAGACCAAATAAGAACATTTCAATAAATGTTTATACCAAAAATACATCCAATTTAACTGATCGTGTGGCAAATCTCTCCTGTTCATGATACTAGACGGTCAACATTCTAATACAGTTCACAGCAAGCAGAAAGTACTGTATTTGTCTATAAAAACAAAATAACCAATATCTCAAGAGTAAAAGGTAACATGGACAACAGTACATGATCGTATTCTGTATGGCACTTACCAGAGATCTTAATACAAGTTTCACAGTGCCTATAAATCCACGGCCTAAAACAGGTCTTCTAATTATCAATAAACAACACGTTAAAGACAATAACCTCTCAGATACATGTAATTATTATATTGCAGATAAAGATTAGAAAGAAGGGCAGGGAATTAATAAAATATAGGTTCAATGCTCCACTTTCTCAGGTGGCTTTTTTGAAAAAACAAAATAGCTATTAAGTATAAACATTTTTCATTAAAGTAAGGTTATAATAATAGCTGTCAAATTTCGGCCGTTCACCTGTATTCCAAACTAATAAACAAATTTTAATATTGTCTGTAATGAAAACAAAACAGAAAGATGAAAACGAAGACGTGCATTTGTCCATGCTACAAATACTCTTGGTCTTAACTAAATACATATTTGCCAAATATAGTCGGAGAAAAAAAAAAAAAATCAAAAAAGTACATTATTATGTGAACACATTTCACAACCATTTGTGGCCATAATGGCCATGTGACATTATTTATAAGCAATCATCTACAATATTACACTGCAACAACAATAAAATATACACCATATTGACATTATTATCACAAGCATGGGTTCCTGAAAGACATTCTTTCATATTTTGTAGGTTGATGGGCAACCACACATTAACATCAGCAGCAATAATGTACCCTCTGAGCAAACATCTTTATTAGTGAGTTAACTAAAAATAATTTTAAATATTCAACCAATATTGTTTTTTCTTCACAAAAAGGTTTTTTAACGAAACAGATTTGTTTTTGATTTAAATGCAGTATATTATACTAATTACGTTAAAAGGTATTTTAAGTACTATAAAGCTAATTAGAGCGGTGTCAAATTTTGGGTAATTTTGGTGCACTGACTACTGGGTTACTCTGTTCTAAAAGTTTGCGGCCTTCTGTTTTATAGTCGAACGTACAGCTGTGTGACTCTGCATAGCGATGAGTAGCGCAGAAGTTGTTCCCACACCTGAAAGAAGCAAATAAAATATATTACAGATGAAATGATTAAAAACAACACAATAGTAAAAATCTATATGGGTGAGAAAGATCAAATTCATAAAGCTGTTTAACCATGAGCCAAGGAATCTTCCAACCAAATTTGTTTGAGAAGAGTTTTTAAAATTGGCATAATTTATCCCTTTTGGGCCCCACCCCTCAGGCACCTGGAATCAGAATGACCTAATTCACAATTTGTTTTTTTCAGGTGCTAAGGAAGTTTTCCAAAACATATGGTTAGAATTTGTCTAGTAGTTTTGGGGATGAAGTTGAAGAAATAACATTAATAAAGTAGGTAAACATTTATATGAAGACTATTCAGTTGGAGGTAGAGAAGATTATTTTTTAATTGTCTTAATTTACCCCTTTTAGGCCCTGCCCTGCCCAACAGGCCCCTTGTGGTCTGAATGACCAAATCCATAATCTGTTTTCTCCAAGAGCCAAGGAAGTTAGGTTGGAACTGGTCAGCAAGAATTTGTTACCTATGGTAATTCTGAACTATTTTTCCCACAGGCAACAGGCTCAACTATGGCAATTTTAAACAGTAATTTCTGCAAAATAATATAAAAAACTAAAATAATTCCTTCAACCGATGGCAATAATTGTTATCTAACAAACAAATGTGCCATCGTTAAGGACCAGGGGCCTTATTCACAAAGCGTTCGTAAATATTTGCGTTGCGCACAGGCAAGTAACCACTTACGATGCAGTTACGTACACGTCAGATTTGCGTTAAGTGGTATTCACAAAGCACACCTAGGGTTCACTTATTGATTTCGCACGATACGAACACGCATCGGTCATGCACATGAGTTTTTTACGTGCGTCTAACCATAATGTTACATTCATAACACAATCAAATATGTCTGAAGATCCACCCAAGAACATGAAATTGATCATGGAGTTAATCGATTAAGACTATGAAGTAATTAGTGGCAAATTTAGTGACATTGTTACACTCAAGAAAAAACAAGATGCGTGGCAAGAAATATGTAGAAAAATAAACGCGACTTCACCATGTCTACGAACAGTGGATGAAATTTTTAAAAAGTGGGAAGATATGAAATCTAAAGTTAAGAAAAAAAACTAATAAGGAAAATCAAGAATATTCCAAAACTGGCAACTCGCCCCGCCAGGCTGCCGATCTTTTAAACGCTGACCAACGAGTCATTGGCCTCTTAGAAATTGCCAGGGTGTTTGGCATAGAAGGTGGTTTGGATAACCATACAGCAGACAGACAGAACGACTCTAGCACAACCTCACCCAAACCCACAAAGGTAATTAGTTTTATGTTTTTAGTTACAATTTTCTCGTTCCAGCCAGTGCTCCACAACTGGTGTAACAAAGGCCTTAGTATGTACTATCCTGCCTATGGGATGGTGCATATAAAAGATCCCTTGCTGCTTTAACAAAGAGAAGCCTATATGGCAACAGCGGGTTTCCTCTAAAATACATATGTCTGAATGACCATATTATGTTTGACGTCTAATAGCTGATGATAAGATGAAAATCAATGTGCTCTAGAGGCGTCGTTAAATTTCCCGTTGCAAAACATCTGAATGCACAAGGCAGTTGCAGTAGGGTGGGTATAGCTCGTGACTTTTGTGTTGAGTGCACCAAGTCACCTTCAGTCAAGTCTATCACTTGTAGAATAACATGTCGAGGCATTCGGAATCTTTTTAGCAGTTCTGGGTTATCGTGCCTATCTAGTGGGTTAAAACGGTCACGAAATATTCGATGATGACGGAGAGCTCGCCTATTTATCGACTGTTGTATAATAAAAACTGCCGCCATTGTGTCCCAGATAAGTGCACGCAATCTGTTGCGGGAGGTCTAGTACCTGCCGCAAGTTTACGTGTACTTTACGGGTGCGCGCAGAAATGTGAATATTTCGTGAATAGGGTGTAAATCTTAAGTGAAGCTTACGATTGGCTTACATGGACGTAAACAGCTAAGTGTGCTTTGTGAATAAGGCCCCAGGACCTACAGCAATTCACATCACAACTAGGTCAATTGCCTTCAGTGCCACCAGTAAGTTTGAGATCTGGGTAAAGTAGTTTGAGAATATTATTTTAATTGGGTTTATTTTCCCCCTTTTGGACCCTGCCATCAGGCCATTGGAAGTCAAATAATCAAATCACAAAAACAAAATTCATGTGTAACGGAAATTTCACTAAAATATTCCTCCTTATGGGCCCTGCCCTCAGGTCCCGGAGGCCGTGTGTCAGAATGACACACTGAATTTAATACATTTGGCGGGAACTCATTAAACCGTTTTGGAGAGGTCAAATATGTGAAAAGTTTATACACAACATACAACGATGGACAAAAACAGATTGCAATAGGTCACTTGAGCTATTTATATTCTAACCTGCACTGATAACTGGTTGCCAGACCTGTCCTCTTGGCACAAGCGTAGCACCGTTTCGATGCCTTCTTTTTGGCTTTGACGGGTGGCAGGTGGTGAGTGGGGGACACAAGTCGGGTATCCTGGTTCATGGACACACGACTCAGATGTGCCGACTACAAAAGAAAGCGAAATCCATAAACGTCCTGTAATAAAAAAGCATGAACAGTAAGAAACTTTGGTGATTTAATAAAAGATGTTTACTGTCAAGTTCTTCACCAACTGTAATTGTGTGGGGTATACCTGCATTAAAAAAAAATGTAGGGACTTCTGCATTAAGTTTCAATGGTAAGAAACAACCATGTTAAACATGTATTAAAAAACAGTTTTGCCTTTACTGCCCTAATTGAAACTAACTTTAACACAAACAGAACGTTACCAAAGGATGATTATACTCTTATGTGCCTTCTGGCTAGCTTTTCTGTCAGTTCAAAAGTATTTACGCCTTGTTCTATTGACAATTTTAGTTTTTTCAAGTTTGAGACAGGCAAAATAAATGTCACTCACCATCAAGCCATTTTCTGGTGTGGGGATACGCACATCCTGACAGCTGCTTCCTCCCATGGAATAGCTGTTCAAGCGCGTCTTGCTAGCACTAGACACATAGCTACCGATGTGAGACGAGCCAATCTTCTCAATCGCTGCCTGCTTCAGCAAACCCGACATCGCCCGCGCTTCACTTGTACTAAGACTCTCCAGGGCAAACTCTTTCCGCCTTTCTATCCCAGGATATCTCGACGTGGTGGTTGGCCGTAACACAGAATCACGCAGTCCCAGAGATATCTCCTTCTTGGCCGATGACGTTGATCGTTTGTACGGCGTATCAGACATTTTCACCGTACTCTCCACAGAGCACTCAGACGACTTCTTTTTCACACTATCTTTCGATGATAGCGAAGGCCTGAAAGGCTCTTTCAAGTTTTCTAAGTTCAAGTCCCTCCTGCGGGAAGCCGCAGATGATTGGAGCATCCGGTTCGAATCTGCCAGGCTGCTCAGTCTGTATAGATCTTTCTTGAGAGACGACCCTGAGGCTACACTAGAGATGTCGACGTCTTTACCTGCAGGGGAACAGTCAACCACAGGCTGAGTCTCACTTATAGCACTGTCTTCATTCAGAACATGTAAGGTCTGCCCTACTTTGTCAGACGAATCTGACCAGTTTCTTGCACCATCCACTCCACTTGGTGTAAACGTTTCAGTCTCTATCGAATTGTTTTTGTCCGTCAGAGACTGAGAACTGAAGGTGCGACCAACTGGTGGTAAGCACATGTTTTTGTTCAGTGTCTGACTACATGGTCGCCCAGCTGCACTAGGAATCTGTCGCAAACGCATCCGACTGTTGGCTCTCGAAGAAAAGCTTGCCTGACCCGGTGACGGTGGTTTTGGTGCCTTCTGTGGAAATAAAAATCAACAAGTTAACAAAGTATCAGAAATGCTGCAAATTCGCAGAGTTATGATCTTATTCCTGTTTGTGAAGTACATATAGTAGTGATGTCACAATTTTCTATTTTAAGTGACCTTGACCTTTGACACACATGAAATGTGAACTCAATAAAAATTACCTAGAATATGTGGTTTCATGAAAATTAGATAAGAAATGAAGTCACTAGAGTGGTGACCCTGACCTTTGACCCTGAGAGACAAACCATGCACTTCAACATATGATTCTGTTCTTATGTGTGAAATTTTATAACACGAGGACCACAATCCCAAGTTGTTCCTATGTGTGGTTTGTTGGTCCTGTATGCATCTGTATGCAAGATATGTGGACACGGATTTACTGTTATGTACAGTAGACCGTGAAAAGTAGGTCACAGTAACCTAGTAATAGTATGTAACATACCACCATTCCAAGTTGTTGTTATGTGAGGTTTGATGGTCCTGTATGGTAAAGATGATTTGGATAAGGATTTATTGTTATATTCAGTAGACCGTGAAAAATAGGTTGCAGTAACCTAGTAATAGAACGCAACACACAGCCATTCCAAGTTTGAAGTTTGATGGTCTTGTATGCAAGATGTGGTCCAGACAAGGATTTACTGTTATGTGCAGTAGACCATGAAAAGTAGGTCACAGTGACCTAGTAATAGTTTGATGTACCAGTCATGATACACTGGCTGGAATGAGAAATAGCCCCCAGACCAACCAAGCATTCACTGAGAGTTTTACCACTGGGCTATTTCCCGCCTCTACACAGGGCTAACATTGGTGGTGCTGCAAAAATGATTGGAGAAGATGGAAGAGCCTAAAAACACATTGAATACTAAAGCTGGTGGTGCAAACCTTCTTGTGAATACTGAGTTTGTCCATGTTGACACGGAGTTTGGTCATCTTCTCCTTCATCTTGTCGTTCTCTTCAGTCTTCTCCTTTGGGGGGCAATCCTCATCGTCATCCTCATCATTGAAGTTGTAGACCGACGCACTGCAAAAAATAAACAGTCATCAGTATGAGCAGACCGCCCATCACATGTACAGATATATGTTGTCAGATATATCGATCGTACTTCCACAGCTAGAACATACAGGCAGTTTGACTAAATGCATTACCTTATTTATTACATCGCAGTGGTGAAGTACCCTTTTTATAATTTTCATCTCCCATAATGTGAAATATGTTTTTTGAGAGATCATGACCTCCAATCAGCAGTGTTTGAAATAAGTACTTGTCCATGTGTCCTGACAAGTGAAAATCTGATAGGACAAGCATAATGTGCCTCAATGGCTGTCCAGTGAACAAGTAAACATTTTTAATGCAGTTTCATTTTGAGAAATCAATTTTAATAGTCCTTGTACTAGAATAAAACAAAACATTTATTTGGACAAGTGAAAATATTCAGTGCTTCTAGATTGTGGTAGCCCCACTGCCATGGCTAGTGATATTCAGTGTTGGGCTAATAAATAATTACTATAACTAGCCAGACAGTTAGTGGGGACTTTTTTTTTTAATTGTCAAATGCTGCATTTACATAATTTGTAAATATGAAGATCTTTCCCCCTCTTTCTATCCCAATCTAAGGATTTTTAAGCTAAGCTCCCTATTTAGGTGACATATCTGATTATTACTATTAGTAAAATTGAACTTATTTAAGTAGGCCTAGTTAATTTTTAATCATGGCTAGTACATTTTTATTAAAATCAAGGATCACATGGCTATTGGATTTTTATAAAATTCTAGGAGCCCCGATATTGCTGGACAAGTACAATTCTTAATGTCTAGTGAACAAATTAAACATTATGTTTATGTCTATCGCTCATCAGCTAATGAACTGTGTCACGTAGTACAACTGCACGTAGACTGTCATGCGAACCTTTTACACATGGTTCTTTAGTTTCATATTTTTATAATTGGAAATACACTTGTTGTTAGTTTTTATAATTAATGTCAGCTGCATAATTTAACAAAATACACATTTTAATAAAAGGTTTTAGCTATGAATACATTTACAGTAGTATTTGTGTAAATTCAATGAGAATGTAAAGTTTCATAATCTTTTTGTTTTTATTATGTACCCTCAAAATTATTTTTTGGCACAAAGCCTGATACTGTCACTGCATAGATTGCACATATATGCTTTTCTCTTTTCTCTTTTATAAATCAACAGCCACAAGGATACTGCATTCCCTCCTTCCTTCAACCCAGTGATCTCTCCTTACCTGAGTGTCTCCGACAGTGGTGTCAACGTGCCATCGCCACGATCGACTACACGGAAGAAGTTGAGCTGGTCGCCCTCCCTGAACACGAGCAGCGTCACATGGCGGTTGTTAGGCAGCTTGTCGAGAATCTCGTCTCGGTTCGCCTCCATATACTCCGCCATCTCCCTGAGTGTCGAGTCCTCTACTGGTACTACAAGTAAACATACACATCATATACTCCGCCATCTCCCCTAGTGTCGAGTCCTCTACCGGTACTACAAGTAAACATACACATCATATACTCCGCCATCTCCCCGAGTGTCGACTCCTCTACCGGTACTACAAGTTAACATACACATCATATACTCCGCCATCTCCCCGAGTGTCGAGTCCTCTACCGGTACTACAAGTAAACATACACATCATATACTCCGCCATCTCCCCGAGTGTCGACTCCTCTACCGGTACTACAAGTAAACATACACATCATATACTCAGCCATCTCCCCGAGTGTCGACTCCTCTACCGGTACTACAAGTAAACATACACATCATATACTCCGCCATCTCCCCGAGTGTCGACACCTCTACAGGTACTACAAGTAAACATACACATCATATACTCCGCCATCTCCCTTAGTGTCGACTCCTCTACCGGTACTACAAGTAAACATACACATCATATACTCTGCCATCTCCCCGAGTGTTGACTCCTCTACCGGTACTACAAGTTAACATACACATCATATACTCCGCCATCTCTCTGAGTGCACTGAAAGACATTACTGTGCTCATAACAGACCGAAAGAACCGTTGTGCCCGGATTAGTGACACCTAAATCCCTGCAAGCCGAAGACAAGAGTGAAAATAAAGCAGTGAGCAAGTGATAAACGTAATGACTGCATTCTACCGATACACACAAAGCAGCGGTTTACCTCTGCGAGTATTGATAGGGCCCCCGCGCATCGCCAACACTAATCTGAGTGTCGCTCCGCTGTGGATGCTGTAGTCATGGAGACAATAGTCGTCTTCCAGCTCTACAGACTGCCATATTAGATGCTGATGGGAGATGGGTATACCTGAAATGAAAGAAAGAAATGTTTTATTTTACGATGCACTCAACACATTTTATTTACGGTTATATGGTGTCAGACATATGGTTAAGGACCACACAGATATTGAGAGAGGAAACCTGCTGTCGCCACTTCATGGGCTATATGCACCATCTCAGACAGGATAGCAAATACCACGGTCTTTGATTTACCAGTTGTGGTACACTGGCTGTGAGGAGAAATATCCCAATGGGCCCACCGACGGGGATCGATCCCTGACCGACTGCGCATCGAGTGAGCACTGTACTACTGAGCTACGTCCCACTCCTACCTGAAATGATGCAGTAACACAATATATACAACAGGGTTGGGTACCACTAAAACAAGCGTTGTTTTTTTTAAATACTAAGGTATGTACCATAGTACACCACATTAGTAGTGAAATCATACTAATTACTGCAATTCAGTGATAAATAATTTCTTAACATACAATGTCATTTATGTGCCTTTGAACTTAAAAGAGGCCAAACATGTTTGACATACTACAATGAAATACTAGTAGAAGATTCTGACTGATTCAGTTTATATATTTTATATATTATATAACAATAAACAATTGGATGCAATAGTCATCTTCAAGCTACTGAAGTAAAACAGTAACATAATATATATAACAATAAACAATTTAAAAAATAAAATAAATACACATCGAAAAACATATATATATATATATATATTTAATGCTTCAACTTTTGTGCTTCGATCACTTTGTGTAATTAGGAACATGAAGAGTTGACCAAGACCAATCAAATAAGCTCATACACAGGTTCAACACTAAAATTCAGCAGAAATATATTTTTAAAAAGTATCATTTTACTGGAGAACACATTTACTTCAGACTATAGTATTGCATGTTTAATTAAGGGAAACCTATATTTATTTACTATTAAAACATTTTTTTTTTTTAGCACTGGGCAGGATGTCAACCCTAACACTTCTATCTGAGCAATGAAAACATTGGATTTTTTAGTGTCAATAATCTCAGGTTGAAAAACCACTTACGTGGCAGCAGATTTTTCACTTGATCAGAACAATGATTTAGTCTTTTGAGTCCACTGACTGTAGTCTAGTATTTTGTTCTCAATTTTAGATTTAATGGGTCATGACTGATGATTTGTACTTACTCTACCTAAAAGATAAATGAGTTAACTTGTACAGGGCTTCTAGATTATGGTAGCCCACTCCCATGGATAGTAAATAACTACCATTGCCATGCTTAGTGAATTGTTTTGGGTCAAATGTTGCAGTTGAGTCTATTTTGTAAATATCAATATCCTGCCCCCATGCCAACCCCCAATGTTACTGTTTTTAAACTCTTACTCCCTCTTTAGGTGACATATCTGATTATTACTATTATTTAGTTAAATTGTATTAAAGTAAAGTAGGGCTAGTGAATTTTTAATCATGGCTAGTGAATATTTTTAATCACCGATCCCATGGCATGTAGTACATCATACCAATGTTTTTGTACACATTTTATTTTACGGTTATTTACCATCATATGGTGTCAGCCATATGGTTAAGAACCACAAAGAGTTTGAGAGGAAACTCGCTGTCGCCACTTCATGAGCTACTCTTATGTCGATTAACAGCAAGGGATCTTTTATTTGCGCTTTTATTTAGCACAAACAATTGCCTTTATTGAATCAGTTATGGACCACTGGTCGGTGCAAGTGGTTTACACCTACCCATTGAGCCTTATGGAGCACTCACTCAGGGTTTGGAGTCGGTATTTGGATTAAAAACCCCATGCCTCAACTGGGATCTGAACCCAGTACCTACCAGCTTGTAAACCGATGGCTAAACACGACACCACCAAGGCCGGTATAAGATGCTGGGAGGGGGATATACGATAACAAAGCTTTTAAATTTAAAACAATCTGACATATAGGAGTTTGTATAGCGATATAATCCAGATGCTTATTATATAATGTATGTTGTTAGTACCAATGAGAACACGTTCTATTGGCAATCTTCGTTTGAAGTTGGGCAATTTAACATGGGTTTCAATGGCAGATGACATCTGTGTAGTGAGACCTTATGTAACAATAATTTGTGCCGAGTCTAATTAAAACACCCCATCATGCAACAGGTTTGTGATGGCACTAACAATATACACCATTGTGAACATACATTACATAAGCATTTATTTTCACTCCAAAATTGAGAACATTTCCATCTCAGTTTTTAACTATATGACCGTATTTGGCTGTAGTACCGGTCCGAACACGTGGTTCATTAAACGATTCACTCTGGCTGTCTTTTGTGCCATACACCAATGTCCCAAAAGGTCAATGCACAATATTATAAAATAACATGGGCAAAATACAGACAGAAGGCTTACCATTAAAGTTATATAAACATACATCTTTTCTTAATATTCATAAATGACCTAGTAGACAATGTATCTATTAAAATAAAATTATTTGCTGAGGACACCCATCTTTATTGCATTATCCATGACCATATTTCTACAGCCGAAACGCTAAATGAAGACTTAGAATCTATACATGAGTGGTCAACTAGCTGGGGAGTTGAATTTAGTATAACTAAAACCAAATCAATGTTATTCACAAGAAAACAACATATTGATATTCCTAAGCTATATCTTAATGGAATTCCCCTTGATAATGTAATCTCCCACAAACATCTATGGCTTACCTTAAACTCCAATGGTAGATGGACAGATCATATTAATAACATATATACTAAAGCTTGTAAAATACTTAACATTCTACATATGTTAAAATGGAAATTAAATAGAAATTCCCTAAATAAATTGTATGCTGCATTTATAAGACCAATCTTAGAATATGGTAATATAATTTGGGATCATTATACAGCTGAAGAATCCAGTACAATCAAGTCAGTGCAACTTGAAGCTGCCGTATCATTACAGGACTTAGAAAGGAACATCTCCAGACAAACTATATTATGAACTTGGTTGGGAACCTGCATATATACGTCGCAAAAATAGTAAATTAATTCTGATGCATAAAATACTTAAAAGGCGAAACATCTCAATATCTACTGGATGAAATCTTTCCATATGTTAATCCCACTAATCGTTTTACACTCCGAAATCAACGTCCATTCACTCCACCAACATGCATTACTAATTCATATAAAAACAGCTTTATTCCTAATACTTTGAAGTTATGGAATGATCTTGACAGTTTAACTCAAAATGAACAATGTCTGCGTACCTATAAAAAAAGTTAATAAAAAATGGAAATCCAAATCCTTCATCTACTCTCTATCTTTATGGAAATCGTAAATGCAACATTATCCATTGTCAGCTTCGTAACAATGCCAGCAACTTAAACTATCATTTATTTTTAAGCCATCTTTATGATAGCCCAAGCTGTACATGTGGAGATAACTGAAGATAATTTTGATTATTTTTATGTTCATCAGACAAAAATATGATTTATTTGCATCGTTACAGAATTACCTTAATATTTTAGACATTGATCTACTACCATCCGGGTCAATAAGTCCACCAATTGAAGAACACAATTTCACTTTTAAAGCAGTACATAAATATATAGCTGAAAGTTAGAGATTCAAGTTGAAGTAACTTATTATTTTGATTTTACTGCCCCATATAAGGTTAACTCCAACAATAGGATCATTACTATCACATCTTTTCTTGATTATCTCATTTCTATTCTATCTACTCTCTAACGTTTATTACTATATATAGTACAAAATATTAACTACATGTATGTTAAATATTTTATGCCTTTGGACATTGTTATTATGTTTTAAATATATCATTTTGTTTAGGAGAGCACTTATATAGGCTCTGCCTGTTGTGCAATCCTTTTGATTCTGGTTTTTTATCAATAAAATATCTCAAAACAAAAAACAAAACAAATATAAAGTTATAAACATACATATTGTTTTAATTCTTCACGATTTCCTGGAAAAGAATATGTGAACCATAACGTGTCACAATTAGGAACTATAGCGGACCATGATCAATCAACTCTCACCCAGAAGTCACTCAAAACATTTTATTTACAGTTCTATAGTGTAAGACATATGGTTAAGTACCACACAGATATTGAGAGGAAACCCGCTGTTGCCACTTTTATATGCACCATCCCATAGACAGGATAGCACAAACCATGACCTTTATTGTACCTGTTGTGGTGCACTGGCTGGAGTAAGAAATAGCTCAATGGGTCCACCGACGAGGATCGATCCCAAACAGACCGTGCTTCAAGCGAGCGCATTACCACTGGACTACTAAGTTACAAAATAATGTTTTTTCTTTAAAAAAAGTATTATATTTCTAAAATTATTGTTTTGCACTAAACAGTAAAGTATGCCATAAATAAATTAAGCTAGTCTCGATCAATTTATATTAGTTTTCCTTCACTCCCAACACTTCTGTCCATATCATTTTGTAAGTTCTTATTTGAATGGATCACGATTTCACCACCTGCACTAGTGAACAGTCACGGAGCACAGAATTGTTTCAGTGTGGGGAAAACAGGGAGTAAACATGCCTTAATGAGTTTTATTATTTGCTGTCCAGTGAATCATTTAATTTTTTAATTTATTGGTGCTAAATTATTTTGAACAGCATGGAATATGTTAGCATTGTGATAATGATTACCGTGTCTGTAATAATTAAAATATATTATTATATATAATGGAAAAGAAATTCTATTTGTTGACAGTATTAATGAAATCAATACAATGTACAATTGGACAAATGAAGACTTCAGCATGTACATGAGGCCGATGAGTTTGTACTTGAAATTTAGGGTCAAACAAAGAGGTCAGCTTATACAATGAGTCGCCTATTAAATACAGGGTATGCACTTAACTTTTTTCTTTAGTTGCCATCCGGGCATTTTCACTTGCCCGGCTCTATTTTCACTTGCCCGAAAGGAATGTTTTATTTAACGATGCACTCAACACATTTTAATTAAGGTTACATGGCATCAGACATATTGTTAAGGAACACACAGATATTGAGAGAGGAAACCTGCTGTCGCCACTTCATGGGCTACTCTTTCAGATTAGCAGAAAGGGATCTTTTATATGCACCATCCTACAGACAGGATAGCACATTCCACGGCCTTTGACGAGAAATAGCTCAATGGGCCCACCGACGGGGATCGATTTCAGATCGACCGCACATCGAGCGAGTGCTGTACCACTGAGCTACGTCTCGCCCCTCGCCCAAATAATATTTTCTAAACAAAACAACAATACTGCAACAGATTATAACAGAAAACATTTATTTTTATTATTTTTCTGCACTTATCCAACTCACTCTTTAAATAAATAACAGACATATCACTGTCAATACATTTGTGGTATTGTTAGACACTTAATGCCATGATATCATAGGTCACGAACTATGCACGTGTTAGAACACCAGCTATACACGTTAGGTTAGCAACATCGCTAAGCATTTCATATTAAATTAGATAATAGGATTATATAATTCCTGATTATATAATTTTCAACAAAGATGCTTGCGTTCACCCAACATTGACAACTTGTATAACCGACACAACCCCTTCCTCCCCATCCGATCTCAATGAAATAATAATTTTAACATTTTGAAAACCACCCTAAAATATAATGTTCAGTGGATACGATCTATGACTTGTACACATAACCAGGGCTGAATCTTGTCGACATGAATTTGTGCCCAATTTTACATGCCACGTTACTTACCTGAAACCTATTCTCATATTGGACATACGTTTATATGTAAAAGCAGACCCACACTTTTTCATAGTGCACAGTAGACTACATAGCTGTACTTTTATTTATTAATTATTGATTTTAAAAAAACACACATACACACACATCAGTCGCCAGGGGCGATCGGGTGACCCTTTAGTTCGAACCCTGCTAATACATGGTAATATACAGTAATATATAACTGTCAGAATCACAGCATATAAAAAAAGTTAAATATAATATTCAGATATTCCATACATGTACCAGTGTTCTACATTGCGACCAAAATGGTCGCCAATGCAACCAAAATGTTGTTGTGGTGACCGATTGAATTTATTATCGTCGCCATCTGGTGAATGACTCCAAAAACATCTAAGTATTAAATTATCTGCATGTGTGTTCAGAGTCCTAACAGCGAAAACCGTTGAAATTTGTTGACATCATTGTGCAGTCTTTATTTACAAAGTTGTCCCAACTGATCATTGTGAATTCCTTATTAATTTCTGGTACCGTTCGGAACTCACCTCAAAAACAATCCAGCTGTTTCAATTGGTGTATTATTTTAATTGATATGGATTTCCGGATAATGTATATAATCGGCCAACTTAAGACATCCCGAATACTGTATTGTACGTAACCGATTCACTATGGTACATTAGTGGTGGTTGCATTCAGCTGAAGAACACGAGTACAAAATCAAGTAAAGGTTGCTTACTCACTGTTCATACTATACACATTATAATCAAATGTGCAAAATGGAGACTTATTAAACAATGCATTTAAACAATTGGTTAACGCTTTTTGGTGCACCATGCTATGTGTTACAAACGTTATAGGAGAGGGGAGGGGTTCTTTGTCAAGATTTACTTGCCGGCAACATTTTTAAAGCAATGTGATGTTTTTTAAAGCATAAACTAAACACTGGCAGCCATACATGGCCATATTTTCTGTTAGAATGTGTTTCCGCCCAGAGAAACAGAGCCAGCCAAGCAAAAACAAACAAACAAAAAACCAACGTAAAACATTTTATGAAACTTGGCTTTTAGTTTCTGTGGCTTTAGCATGACGATAATTCTGACACAATGTGCTGTACCTATTGTAGAAAAATTAGAAAGCTTGTTGCTGTCACAAATCAAATGAAGGAAAATCGGGATTTTTTGTATATCCACCATCCACAAAATAATATTTTATTTAAACGATATAATACGTGGGGGAGGGGGAATAGTAGTCATACGAGACATAAAATAGCAGTTATGTGAGACATAAAATTATAATTACAGTCCCTCCCACTTTCCTCATGCGATCAATTCTGAAATGGTCCTCATTTCAAATTCATGATTGAGTGAAAACTAAACAATTTCACTGTTTCAAACTATTTATTTAATCCAGCAGCATAAGTCATGTGTAATGTATTGATGGGTACAACACATGCATAAATGATACAAAAAGAGTAGTGTGGCTAGTAACATGTTAAGCTTGGTGAGTAAAATCGTTTTGTTCACTAGCCAAAGAAGAGTAAGTTATAAAACCGAGCGTAGAACACTGTGTACTCTTATGGCTAGCTCTGGGTGTGCAAAATACTTTGCCAAATTATGTCCAAAAATAAAAAAACATATGTTGTTTTCCAGCAAATATCAATTATTACATGAATTTTATTTTACCAAATAAAAATAAAATGTGCCAATTTTTCATAATATTTGCCATTGGTGAATTTGGCTAGTGCAGGGTTTTATTTCTGAAATTTGACTTGACTCCCATGGCTTTCAACTTGGGAATTTTTGCGGCGTTTTATAAAATAATTGGGAATTTTGTGTTCCCTTTCAAAATCTTGTTAAAAGCCACAAAAATATTGATTGGTGTTTATTCTTATCGAAAGCGATCAATGATTTAATAAAAAGCAATAGAAAAGAGCTTCAAGAATATTAAAAGGAAACAAATACAAATTGGGAAGTTTTAGCATTCATATTGGGATTTTTTTAAACTCCAAATTGGGAGAAAAAAAACGACATAGCCTTGGGGAATGGTGCCGATATTCGGAGTCTAGCAACATAGGTGATAAAACACTGTAGTGGCAGAGCTAGTCCTGACTGTAAATGTGACACATTGTCTGTAACATGTATAAAGACTATGGCATCAATTTGTTGATGGGAAATAAATTAAACAAGTTTGGGAATTGTTTTACTTTTGGGGTATAAAACAATACTTTTGGGGAACAGGTCATTTCACCCTTATTACTAGTCTTATGACCTGAGTCGTTTTGACCTGGATCGATTTGTACCTCTAACAGAGTTGTTTCACCCCACTGATCTTTAGATTTCACACATTGCTGGCTATACTGCATTATTATATTCACAGATAAAAATAATTATATAATTTTCTTACTCAAAACTGATCAACAGTCACACTGCATACTACTGATGTGCTGTGGTTTCTTATTAAATATACTACATAACCTGTTGAGGTTCACCAAGAACGGGATGTTGATTCTGCCAAACTCCAGATGACAGAAAGTAAACAGCTGATATGGCATTAACATCCAAAAACAGAAAATTACCTAATATTTGGTAATGAATAATGAATAAAGATGCATAAGTGCTAAGATTTTTTAATTTTTTAAATGTAATAAATATATTTATCTTGGGGGAGGGGTGAAATTACGTGGTACGAATGATATTTAGTGCGAACCACCCATGGGTGAAATAGGACTAAGGGTAAAACAACACAGGGTTCAAAATGGTTTTAGGCAAAATGGTTTCTAGACGTTTCGTACCTAAAACAGTTCGTACCGTACCTTTTCGTAACCACTAGCATACCAGTTCATAACCAATTAAATAATGTCATATATAACACCTAACATTAATGATTTTTTTAACACACAATTATAATGTTATATTACAAACATATTGTAACATTAGCAAAAACAATGTTGTAACAATCACTCATCTTTTATAAGCATTAAATGAGCAATACTTTTTCGTAACCAAAGAGCATACCTTTTTGTAACCAAAAAGCCAGGGTATGATATCAAACTTTTCCCCAATTACGACCCCAGTTTTTTAATCAGACAATCTTATTTTGTAAAAAGGTGTGTAGGCCTACATGTTTCGTATGGGATGCAGTCGATTCGTCCACTGACGAACTCGAGATGATTCATCCACTACAAAAAATCTGTCTAAAACAACACGCCTTGTTTGACTGACATTTGTTGTTTTGGTGAATTGTTTTTTAATGTACATTTAATTATACTGGAATTGAAGACAACAAGTTGGATAACATGTGATGAGGGAGGGTACAGTGGATATAATGACCGGCTATTATCTAAGAGGAAACCGCTATACATTTTCAGTTTGGGCACCAGGTGCAGGACACTGGCTGAGGCAGAAAATAAACTATCAGAGCTTGGGTTCACCTAAGAGATTCAATCGTTCGACTCAAGCATCTCAGGTGAACGCTGTACTTACTGAGTTAGATCCTGCCCCC
>JAECMU010169992.1:0-12423 GCA_016106625.1 Dracogyra subfuscus
CTGCAAGATGACAGAAAGATTGCACTGGCCAAGCTCATGTTGAGATGTCAGGTATGAACTGACATACACGCTATGACTGCATGTTAGACATGCTGGAATCCAAGGTGTGGGTATCAGGGGTGCAAAAACACAAAGTGTCTTCACAATCTACTGCTTAATGGATGTACAGTGTACTAGTACCAGTAATCAGTTTGGTCATTTAGCAGACAAGATGTAATATCTGTTGGTCAGGTGCTTCTTGGAAATGTTTCTACGTACAGTGACCGGATCACTCCACAGACCTAATACTTATTCCATTTAGACAAGATCAGGTATTTAGAGGGTCTCATTTTAGAATTTAGACCATTCGGGAAACGTGGCCAGTTTTGACAGGATTCTGGTTAGTACAGGGACCAGTTTCATTGTAAATAATTAGAGATGGGTGTTATGTGTATTATTGTATCACAATATGGGTTTCCTGTATCAAAATATATATTACAACATATTATTTATTATTATAAGCCCCATCAACTATTTTTAGGGAAGGCATGTAACAAAATACTAAAATTACATGATATAAGATAAAGTTTATTAAAGCTTATTTAATAATGTTTTGTCCTTCCTTCAACACATCATTGAACACAGTTAAGAATTTGTTTTACTGAAAATTAACTTGAAATATCGAAATTACCAACAATATCAGTACAGGTTTGGTGTGTCAGAATGTATAATACTTACTCTGTGACTCATAATATATCGGTGTACCGATAATACCACACATCCCTATGTATATGATTGATGTTAGTGTTCACTGGAATATTGTGTGTGCCCATTTTGTAAGGTGTACCCTTTGCCTAGAAAAGTCTTGCATGAAACACAATTTGTCTTTTTATATAGACAAATTTCTTTAAAAGTATCTCCAAAGTATATTTATTCTGTAGTTTTGTATAAGATTTCACTTTATAAAAAGCATGTTACACCTTTTGCCATTTGGCAAGGTTTTTTTAGTTAATATCTGTAAAAGCATTTGACCAAAGTTTGCAATTATTTAAAAACATGTTAATGAATTTTGTCATTTTAAGATCTTGGTATTTCATTATATTCTGCACTTTGGACAGGGTTTAATGTTTTTGAAAGGAAGCTCTTTTTACAATGTTACATAATATATATCTCAAAAAGCTTGATATTTAAAAGCATTTAATACTATTTAAATCTGAACATATATTTTACTGTAAAATATTTTTATATTTGTTTCAAGGCATTCGATCATTTTCTGGCCAACAAGTTTACCACAGTTAAGCGTTACGGTGGTGAAGGGGGTGAAAGCATGATGGGAGTTTTTGACGAAGTTTTCAGGGTTTGTGCTAGTGGTGAGTTCGTTTGTGATACTGGTTTCTATCTGAAGAAAGAGAAAAAGTTCAGTAATCAGGAAACATTTTACTTGGTTAGGCCTACCAACTCCGATTCAGAGCAAATATTAACTTTGCAATGGGGTGGTTTAATTCCACTATACCAGTTTGTCTTTCCGCTAATCATTAATTGTGGAACAGATACCAGCAATTTTACAATGAAATAGTGCAAATGGTGATACAAGCATCAGATTTAACATAATGATTCCCATTGGCATGGTTAATAAATCTGCCTGATTGGCCATTTGAAAATCCAAGATGGAGTTCATTTTTCAAAATGGCTGTCAAATTGTCCTGCCAAAAATGACATGTTCAGTGTATTTGGACGATCTAAATGCTATATTAATGCCTACCAGTCTTTCACCAACAACTGATCATTAATAACCACTGCCCTGGCCAGACGGCCAAGATAGCTGAGATGTGTGCCTATAATTGAATATAAGCACGAAATATATTAAAATAAAAGCTAAAAGTCCATGTCATTCATCTGATGGTAGGAAATTAAAACCAGTTTCAATTGTTTTTATTTGAGTTAACTGCACCTTGCATGTAACAATGTTAACCATTTCACTGGTATTTTACAGTTTCATATGTTTGAGTTTTTCCATCTATTTGTCTTTGATTCTATTTCAGTATAGCTATTTATGTGGTATTGGCATTTAATCTTATTTAGAAGTCAGTCCGTGCTCCAACTTACATATCAGATGTACACACTATTTTAATTCAAAACATTTACAGGATATTATCTCATTGGCATACTGACATGTATAAATTGATTTCAAGTCTTTGAATGCCTGATGTGTTCATTTCATGATGTGAGATCAGACATACTATAATCACATTGTTTATTATGTTTACAGATGGTGTATCTGACATCATGGTTGGTATGCCTCACCGCGGTCGACTCAACTTCCTTACATGCTTATTGGACTTTCCACCAATTATAATGTTTCAAAAGGTACAGTATGTCTCATTTCGTTTTCACATAATAATATTTCTGTTACAATTTATAATGGGGTGGGTTAAACTATTTGCTTCAAGTCCTTACTCAGGCATTTTTGTTTTTTAATTTGATTACGATGTGCTCATAATGAAATAAATATTTAAAATGTTATCACTTACATTTTCTTTTTTATATAGTACTTCATATATAATTGGGCTAATACATTTTGTTTAATACATGTATGTTTTTGTAAAGTTGGTATAGTTTTTTGTAATATTGTAATTTATTATACAGCTAATTTGATATCAAATTTTTGTCTGGGGATTGCATTTCCTTAATTTAATATGATATATTTATTTTCAGATGCGAGGGAAATCTGAATTACCTCCAGGAGCTAAAGGTGGTGGAGATGTCCTCTCTCACTTGTGTGAGTTATTGTTGTATTGAGATTTGTCTTACTAAATTATGTTCAAAATAAATTACATGTAGCTGTTTGTTTAATACTTTTGTTATACAAGTCAACCTAAAACAGTGTATTCTGTTCAAACAGGCATCTGTGTAATCCTGATTTCTATGTCAACTGGCATGATTTCAAAGTCCTGGCCAGTGACAATAGTCTGTCTAATTTAGCATTTTGTATATTATCTATTCCCATTCAATTAATATACATTTTAGTACATGGTTATTATTCAGTGTACAATAGAGGTTGAAATTAGGTTGCAAAAAAATGAACCTGCTATTTTTAGGTAAAAGTGGCATTACTAATCTTTTAGAAGTATTATTATTATTTCTATATTGTAGTTTTATTTTGCAGTTATTTTATTTGTGATAGATTTTATTCAGTGCCAAGCTTATGATTGATTTTATTTCTGAGTTGTAATTTTTGTCTTTCAGTTACATCTGTTGACCTTAACTACAGTGAAAAGCAAATAAATGTATCTCTTATAGCTAATCCATCCCATCTTGAGGTAATGTGGTTTAAGATTATTTTTGTCTGTAAAAAAACAAATAATAATAATAATACAAAATCTAAATTTAAGTAATTCATAAAATTATCTTAACTCTAACTACAGTTATTTGTCCCCAAACATATTGCACTTTGTTTATGAATACATAATGAAATATTAACATATTTTTGCCATCTTTGATTGTAGTCTCAATTTTAATTGTTCTAGGATGGGGTGAGGATTAAAAGAATCCTTCATATGTGTCCATGTGGGACAGGGCTATTCCATTCAAGAGTACATAATTTGTTGTCTGGGACTAGGCTTGGGAAAATGTGAAAAACCTACTTCTTTTTTTTCTATCTAAAATAACCATTGAAAAGATTGTACCCAAAAAACGGTTTATATTAAAAGTATAAACCAAAAATGAGAGTATAATTTCATTATGACAGCAGGTTTCCTTGTTTTTATGAAATAGAGAAAGCATTTCTTGCGTAAGTTTGCTGTTTATGTGACATCACCCAATGTTAATATCAGCTAAAACAGTGGAAGTCACGTGGTCATGCAAGACTAATAGAATGCATCACCGTTGTCAGGGAATTCCAATCCAAGGGATAAAAAGTTTTGTGAGGGCCGAGGTTTACCGAATTCCCTTATCTATACCTGACAATGGTGATTGATTCTTTTTCTTGTCCACTTAGTAACTAAAGAAAAATATGCTTACTTGTTACTTTTATATTGCCATCGGAATCGCTCCCTTCCATTCTTGGCCGACTGTAAACATTGAGTCTACAGACTCCTTTAACCATATGCGCTAAAACGTAGACCCATTGGACAAAATAAAATAATAATAATTTTACGATTAAGTTCAAATTTTTAATTTCATTAACATAACCTTTTGGAGGATTATAAAAATAAAAATATATAAAATATATATTAAAATTGTTTTAAAACTATCTTTAAAACCCAATGTTTCAATAATAATACAACATGAATTGGCAGCTTCCCTTGGCAGTTATAAGTAACCTTATAACCGTGTATGTAGAAATCGTCTATACCCGTGGGTAATATAGATTTATCTAGCACCGTGCAAAAGCTGGATAATCCGGTCTAGTGGGCAAGAAAGATGTATTCCGCATGGGCTGACATCATGGAATACGCCTATCTTGCATGGCCAGGAATGTGAGAAATGATAGTTTCAGATAAACAGTAAATGTCAAAGTGATTTTATTTAAAACATATTTATTTAATTGTAATGGTATAATGTCAGTGGAAAGTTTAATGATTTAAAATTTATATTGTGAGGATCAGTACAAATCTGTAACTTTTGTAAAGAAAAAGAATATTTGTCTGTCTAATTTCACAAGTAGTTTCTACACACAATATATGTGTTCTCTGATTTCACTGGTTTATCATACACAGAATGGGGGTGTTCTTTGATTTCTTTGGTAGATCATACACAAAATATGTTGATTTCCACTTCCATTGGTAGATCATGCACAAAATATGTGTGTTCCTCATTTTAAACACGATGTTTTCCTTCTTTTCATGTGTGTTTCTTGGTTGAAGTTAACGTTTGTTTTGTTTTACAACATGACTAGAGCACATTGATATATTAATCATCAGCTATGACAGATGACAGATCATAAACAGTATGTTTGTGCTGTCTGATTCCAGGCTTGTAACCCTGTGGTTGTTGGGAAGACTCGAGCCAAACAGCTGTTTTTGAAAGAAGGAGACTACAGCCCGGAGTCTGATGCTCGGCCAGGAGACAAAGCAGTGTGTTTACAGGTGCACGGTGATGCTGCATTCGCTGCACAGGTAATTCTCTACGGTTTCCACTTATTATATATTAACTATTTGAAAATATATGTGAAATAATAGTGCTACCAGTTTCTAGTGAAAATAGCACTATGTGTATGTGTGTGTGTGTGTATATGTATATGAATATGTATATGTATATGTATATGTATATATATATATATATATGTATAATTATCCTGCTGAATTTGTTAGTAAATGTTTCACAACATTATATTTCCTTTGCCTTCAAAAGCTTTTTAAAAACAAAAACAATTATGAATGTAGTTAAAAGTATATGGTTTTATAATAATCATATCGACGGATAATGATGATCTTAAACCAGAGCTGTGGCATTTTGATAGAGTGCACACTGAGTTGATGTGTTCTCCAATTCCTGTGGTAGAACTTATATAAAATGTTTATTTTTCCTACACGGATATCCTGTTTTTGTTGGGACAATCACATGCAAATTTAATACCAGTTCATTAGAATCAACCAAATTAATTTTGACTGCTACAAACCTATTTTGCAGGGTGTTATAGCTGAGATGCTGTGTTTTGCAGAAGTTCCACATTTCCGTATCGGAGGAGCTATTCATCTTATTGTAAATAACCAGATTGGATTCACCACTGAGTCTCACTATGGCAGGTACATTATACATAAATTACTCAATAGTTATAGTATATTCATAAGTGATACACTGTTTTTGTGTGTCTGTGTGTATATATTAAACACCTTATTGTTAATCAGAAAAATTAATAGTTTGTGTCAGATCACTTAGAAGCAAGGGATTGTATTTTCTTCACTATTGAATGTAGGGGTGG
The DNA here is from genome assembly GCA_016106625.1 of Dracogyra subfuscus. Taxonomy (NCBI): domain Eukaryota; kingdom Metazoa; phylum Mollusca; class Gastropoda; order Neomphalida; family Peltospiridae; genus Dracogyra; species Dracogyra subfuscus. The sequence continues at coordinate 5,903 of JAECMU010169992.1, forward strand.
GGGATGGAATAGTAGAGGACCAATAACAATCAGTTTACTTATTTTACCAGCAATATCATAATGTAGCTTTGTTAGACAAATCAAACCCCTTTGGTGGATCCATGTTTTCTGATTGGGTTTTTCCTGTTCCAACCAGTGGTATGTACTGTTCTGTAGAAACAATGGGTACAGGGAATTGAAATTTATCAAAGTCCCTGAGGCGGTCAAGAGATTAAACAGATGTAATACATGTATAATATAACAGGCTGCAGGGTTCGATTATACCAAAGTAAGATCTGTGCTTATAAATATTTAATGTCCAGACAGGATTATCCACAATTATAATTATATGCTACTTGTGTAGGCAAGTCTTTAATTATTAATTTATAATCACACAAGAACAACACGAGTATATCTTACTATATTTATTCTTTGACACAAACGGGGCACAGTTATAGTTGCTATGAGTTTTTACTGTGGGATAAATGAATCTGTCACATAACTGCACCCAATGCTTGAACAGAAATGTAAAGAGAACTACTGACACCATATAAAAGTTAAAAATGGGTTTAGAAGTTGATAGAAATATATATGTCTGCAAGATGAGTCACATGAGTGACCTCAGCCGACAGTGTCTTTGTTTACTGCAACATTCATTTTTAAAGTTGTTCAACACAGTAAATGTGTATTTACAGGTCTTCTCGGTACTGTTCTGATGTGGCCAAAATTAATTCATACCCTGTGATTCACGTCAATGCAGATTATCCAGAGGTAAACAACTTTAATTGCAAATATGTGAATTATAACATTATTCATATACTTGTGTGAAACATTTCTCTCATTTTGAATACTTTCTTAATCAACTATATGCCGAGTTTGTTGTAGTGGTCAGGATGCATGATAAATTTTTCAACAATATTTCAAATGACATTCATGACAAAGCATTAGTATTTGTATTTTTAACGCAGATTCATAATCTAAAATTGCAACCATTATTATATCCACATTTTTACAGGAGCTTCTGACAATGTTTATGTCTGAACTACTGTTTATTTTCAAGGTTCGAATATTTTATAATTTTCAAAAGTAATGTAATGTTTTCACATGACTGGATTAACACATATGATCATAATTTAATAAGTCTTTTTAACATATTAGTAAAACTGTAATAGTGTTTTGTACAGTGGTTTGTATTTTTTATTTTTATGGGGAATAATTGGATTGTAATTTTTTTAAACTATGATATTTACAAGGAGGTGGTGAAAGCTTCAACTTTGGCAGTAAAATATCAGCGAAAGTTCCGGAAAGATGTCTTTATAGACCTAGTGTGTTTTCGGAAGTGGGGCCACAATGAACTGGATGATCCATCCTTCACCCAGCCACTCATGTACCAAGCGATCAAATCTAGAAGAAGCATACCAGACATATACGCAGATAACATTGTCGTAAGTGCTCTTTGATGTAACTGCAAACATTATTTAACCTGTTTGTTATTATTTAAAGATTTTTATTTTAATAATTTTTTATATGTTGTGTTTTTGTATATTTTTATGGTTGCATACACATAATTCACTTAACAGCATTTTAGTTACACATATTTACATGTTTTTACCAATTCAGAATGTATTATATAAAAATGTTATAGTATTAAAACCAAATTTATTTTCAAACTTAAGTATTTTGTATTTAATGTGAACAAAAATCAATATAGATTGATTGTTTTAATTACCAACTTACTTTTATATACTCATTTCCAAGTGACATCATGTCATATGCACAACTTTTATTATTGGATAATGACAGTAAAAAATAACATTACAAAACTTAGATATTTGATTACTTAATGATCCATCCATCTGTCCGTCCGTCCGTCCGTCCATCCGTCCACCCATCCGTTCACCCACACACACACCCACCCATCCATCCATCCATTCATCCATCCATCCATCCATCCATCCACACACACACACACATACTATTACAAGCCCAGTAATTCACAGTTCTTACTAATAGTGATGTATTTTTGTTTTTGTTGATTGGTTAGTCAGATGGCCTTTGTTCCAAGTCAGATCTTGATCAGGTAGTACAGGAGTGGAACACAACTTTGTCCAATGATCTTCAAAAGGTTGATACTTACGTCCCACAGGTATGTAATGTGTTGGTGGCATGATATAGCTCATTAATAGTGTTTGGTCATGGGATAATTTGCTCTTGGTAGACTCAAGATTTTCACTGATCAAGAGTGAACTAATAGTGTTAGAGACTAAATAGCCATAGTTTAAAATGTGATTAGGAGTCCTTTTGTTTATATTTTATTTTCTGGTGAATTACTTGAGATAATCTAGACAATTAATATACATTATGTCATCATGTTCCCTGGTCCGAAGCCCTTATGAGCATTATGATTTTCTGTAAGAGTAGAATATTGTAAATTAAGAGATAAAAAGTTAGGCATTCAGATGAGCATTACCACAAAATTATATTATCAATAAAAATACAGTCTATTATCTTGCAGGTAAGATTTGAAGAAGAAACTAGAGTATACTAACATGGTTGTAACATCATAATTGCATTATAACATTCTTTTTTTTCCCTCCAATAGGCAAGGCATCTTCATAAACAGTGGAGTGGTCTGATCCAGGCCTCCGACCACATCACTCACTGGGACACTGGTGTACCCGTCGATGTGCTCAAGTTTGTAGGAGCCAAGTCAGTGGAGAAACCTGAAGACTGGGTATTGTTTTCATTGTTAGACCAGTCATAACACAGTGTTCATTTCAACTTTTTTTGTGCTTATATCCAATTAAAATTCAAGCACACTGTCCTGGGCACACACCTCGGCTATCTGGGCTGTTTGGCCAGGACAGTGGGTTAATAGTTAGTGAGAGAAAAGAGGGTGTAGTGCTCTTACACCTACCCATTAAAACTCGCTCTGGGTTGAGCCCGTATTCAGCTGTAAACTCAGTACCTAAAAGCCGATGGCTTAACTATGACACCACCAAAGCCAGTTACAGTGTTATTCGTTGTAACCTGACTGACTTGTACAAATCACCCAGTCTTGGATGGAACTATCTGGTGCAGTAAAAGGTTGTGCAATGACTTCCATGAAAGAATAGTTCTCTGATAGAAACATGCCCAAATTTCCCACCCCGACAAATAACTGAGTTTTGTTTCACCTGAATGAAGTCATAATGCAGGATATAGGTGTTGCTTTTCCAGTGGCAGCAGCATTTTTAAAGCATTTTGTTCTTCTATAAGTCCCAGATCAATGAAACTTTAAATCATAGCTGTACTGGGAATTAATCATTATAACTTTTATTTTTTTATTTTTTTAAACAATTATTATTCTTACTTTTTTAAATGGAAATAGATTAATCAGAGATGGCACAATGAAAAATGTTTGATTCATTGTAAAGACTGAAATGAATACATCTTTTACAGCATGAATAATACATTTTCTGTTAAAACAAATGTATGAGGACATGATGCTTTGAATATTTGGGTCAGGTGCATACAAAACAATTACTTCTATTAAAGTGAAAATAATAATTTAAATGGTGGTTATATATTTCTTCTGCCACACTCTGAACTACATGTCATAATTGTAATGTATTTGATCTGTTACAGAATCATTCCTTTCTTTTCAGAAAGTCCATCCTACTATTGAGAAAACCCACATAGAAAGACGTCAGCACAGGCTTACAGAGGGTTCAGATATTGACTGGTCCACTGCAGAGGCACTGGCAATTGGGTCACTGCTTTATCAAGGTAATGTGCTAGTTTTATCAATTAAAGTTCAGAGTAATGCATTCATTTCATTTTAAATTAATATTTTTGTTTGTTATTTAAAATTTAAATTGAATATTTGTGGATGGTTGAACAAATGAAATATTATTTTAATTACGGCTAAAATCAAAATATTTCTCAACAGGCCATGGGATTTCAAATTTCATGGGAAGCAGCATTTTGGTTCCATGCTTTGTGATCATGGGAACCCATTGGAAACTGTTTTTAGGTTCTGTGAAAACAAATCACGGGAACCCATTTTTAATACTATTGATTTAAATTATCTAAAAAATCTGTGCAAAGAGACACATTTACAAACTCATTATAAAGTTGATTTTTGACACGACCTCTCAATAAATTAATAGTTTAAGCCTACGTCATTTCCTTCCATAACAAAACCACAGGAAATAGTGGAGCCTATTCAATTGCCACCTTCAGTTCTCAAGCACATGCATGACATCGACTTTTGTCGACTTCAGTAACCGTAATTAGAAGGGTAAATATTTTCTGAAACATTATATTAGGAATTTAAATACTGTTTGACCCCTATATTTAAGAGATACACTACAATTGTGGTTCAAATGTGCAACACCTTTGATTGAGCACATTCAAACTCTGATTCAGGTTTACCAGAACACCGAATTGGGTCTTGTAATTTTGTCAAACACACTCTCCATTAATGTGATATCAAATACTAAATGTTTAAAAAAAAATGTATCTATATATTGAATAGTCATACTTGATATAATAATCATTGGAATATTTTTTCGGTTCTCTGATTTTACCGATACGGTATGGACACACTACTGGAAATGATCATTACTGTGAAATCTGAAGGCCTGCACTCAGGCACTAACAAAAATATTTAAATTTATTCTAACTAAATCCATGACGTAATAGAAAATATTATTTAAGGTAACCAGGAAGATCTTCAACATAAACCAACCATCTTAACATATAATTGATTATTTTAGTGTTAAGTTTATGATGAGAAATACTTATTGAAAAAAAAACAATTTTTATGTCATTTTGAAGATAACCATATGGAGTTTGTGGGCATGAAATACAATAACACCCACAAATTGAAAACCTGCATATGGTTATGTTCATTGTAAACTGAAACGTTTTTCTACAGAACTAACTGTATATTAGGCATTTCTTGAAAACAAATACCTGGCTACAATCTAACTGTAGCTCCTTGAATCGTCAACTTCGTCTGTTCCAATTGCTAATGACGTCTCTTTCTACTGATGTCATTAGCTTTCCGGGTGTTATTGTCTATTTGATCCCGGAAAAAGAATGTAATTAACCAATCAAAATACAGACCACACACCAATCAGTTTACAATATTAATTATACTACTGCAATAGATGAAAATGAATGTGTTGACTGGAAAAGAAATAAAACAACATTTCTGCCAATGGAATAACTAACTCAGTTTGTTTTAGAATATGCTAATTAGTATTTATTTGTGTATTATTGTATTAAGTTAACATGTTATTATCATAGGCTTCCATGTGCGGATCAGTGGACAAGATGTGGGAAGAGCCACATTCAGTCACCGTCATGCAATGTTTGTCCACCAGGAGAACGATGAATTTGTCATTCCTCTCAACCATATGACCGAGAACCAAACGGGATTTCTAGAAGTAGGTGTTCTTCCTGTGAAATATAAAGTAGATGGGTTCAGATGTAATATAAGTGTTTATAAATACATCAGCAATGTAAACTGATTAACAAGAGCTGATTGAGTTACCATTAGACTCCAAGCATTTGAAATGTTACTGTTCTGTGTGGAATGTTTTGGTGTTATGTAAAGACAGTATCATGTATTTGAGTTGTTTATATGTCACATTGTTCTTGAACACAAAGCAAATAGTGTCTTGTATTTAACTTGCTAATATGCCATTGTTCTTTTGCAGATAGAAACAATGTAGTTGGTACTATTTCACTTTGTTCATACACAGATAGCCAACAGTGTTTTATCTGAGGAGGCTGTCCTGGGCTTTGAGTATGGAGTCAGCATGGAGAATCCCAAGATTCTTCCTATTTGGGAAGCACAGTTTGGAGACTTCTTCAATGGGGCTCAGAGCATGATCGACACCTACATCACATCTGGAGAATGTGAGTTTGTCCAACATTAGAACATCAATTGTTAAATACATCAAAATATGTTGCAGTAGTTTATAGACAAGAAAGTTCAAGTTTAACAGATTATTTTGAAAACGTGTCATGTATATTTAATCACACAGGTTTGAAAATTTTCAAACAGATTACCAGAATATTTGCAGAGAAACTGACATAACAAGAATTCTGTCTTTTGTTTTGATTATTTGATTTAAGATGAAGTAATAATGATCTAGAAATATAAAATTGTAATAATGATCTAGAAAAATTATAATCATAGTGACTTATAAATATTACATTGATAATGATCTGGAATTATGACTAAGTGATAGTGATATAGAAATATGACATGGATAATGATCTGGAAATATAACAGTGATAGCTATCTAGAAATATGTCAATGATAATGATCTAGAAATATGACCTAGCTACCTCATGTTACAGGCAAGTGGTTGTTACAGAGTGCACTCGTAATGCTGCTACCTCATGGAATCGACGGGGCAGGACCAGAACACTCCTCCTGCAGGATGGAGAGATTTCTTCAGGTATGTCATATTTGTTTAATTACACACCAGCACACTTTCTGCTACAGTTACTCCAACCAAAAAACCCAGCAAGGGTTCTTTTAT